>PNEQ01104000.1:0-70774 GCA_003012365.1 Medauroidea extradentata
ACTTATTCTTACATTTCAAAGCAAACCATAATATTAAGTATGTATATGTATTGTAAAATAAATATCAAAACATTATAGTATAGTAAAACTACTTAGAAATTTCCACTTACTGTAATAATTTTTGTCGCCTAATAAGTACACATAATTTTTCAGGGTTAAGAAGTTTTCTCTGTTATTAAGTAGAAAATTTATTGATCCCATCAAAAACTCTTTACAGATATTTAATGTATTAACTTTCTGAAATGTGTATCGGTATCGGATATATCGGCAGGGGATATCGGTTCGTATCGGTATCGGTAAAAAACTGTATCGGCTCAGCATTAATTTATACACAGTTTAATCACTTCTCGCAATGGCTGCCAGTTCAATTGTACTACTTGAATGCTCTTGAACTGGCCCTGCATGTACCTTTACATAATGATTTTGCATTGGTTTGACCACACCAGTAAATTATCTGAAAAAATTCTGTTTAGTTATGTTCAATTTCAATAAAAATTACTTCTAAGATTGAGAACCTGATTTTGGTATATACGTACACTTAACATATTCAAAATGCTTTCTCTGTTCAGGTCTCGCTGCTTGTCATGTGAAGAATTTCTTGAATAAGCTATTATCGGCCCAGTCAGATAGCTCTGCACACAGCTTTGCACACTGTACGCCAGTCAAGGCAGGTGGCCATCTAGTGGTAGCTTCCTAGATAGGCTGTATTTGTGTGTGTGAAGCACAAACTAAATGGAGCACTAAGGGTGCTGCTGACCAGCTTGGGTAATGTAGTATCACCTACATGCAAGTCACTCATATGGCGTGCAGACGTTTAGGGCTAGGTGGTGGCTGTATCATTTTATTTGGGGAAAGTGTGGTTTTAAGTTCAACATGTTTCTAGCTGCATGTTTTTTTTAATCCGGCTGGTATTTTCCCCTGATATAACCGTCCAAAAATATAAAAATAAGTAATTATAAGGAGCCCAAAATCCATGTCTCTAATAATCTTATTCAAACTTAACACACTTTGAAGTGATTTTTTTGTAGATGTGTTTGTGTAATGCCAGTGGCGGTTTGTGCTATTGGGCTGCAGGGCTGCAGCCCTCCCTGATTATTTGAAAATTACAGTAAATAATTTTTATTTTCACAGCTGGTGTTATGGAAGCTTTTGAACTACCTACTCGCCAAAACCATCAGCCAATCGCGAAATCTGAGGAATGCGAGAAAGTTTTAAAGATTTACTTGTGTACGCGTTTCCTGCCTCTGGCGAACCATGGAAGAAGGGGGCAGGGGTGTCTGGCATTTGGCGCACTAGTGGGCTGCCAGCCGTCTAGCCCCAGCACTGCACAGTGCGTGCGCCACGCTACACCGCACTAACGACAGACGCAATTTGTCACTCAACTCTCTTGTTTCGCGACATCACTGCAGTAAATTGTGCCAAAATTTCATGACCTGTCGTACACACCGTGGCGCTTCCAGAAACTTTTCACATTTTGCGTACGTGACTTAGTTAATTGGTATAAAAATTCTAATATCGTAACTACATTTTCACTCGAAACCCAGCTGAAATACATTTTAAAAACTGGTCTAAAGTAGCATGTTTCTACATATATGGAATTTTTAAACGTATTACGCCAAAAAGAACAGTTTGTTTGTAATATTCTGCCATAAAATCGCCTCAAATAGCAACAGTTTTCTCCAGGCGGAGTGATAAGTTTTAGATGTTGCTCCGTTACACCTAGGTGTTACAGTAAACATTTTTTGCAGCCTACTATTTCACACGAATTATATTGTACTCCATACCAAATAATCAATTAATATCAACCTAAAAATACAAAGTAAAATAGAAGTAACATTGTTATTCATTTTTAAAGAACATACTTTATAGCAGAGCACTTTACCTAACCAAATGGTAGAAAAGTAAAATAAACTCATAGACGAAAATTTCAGAACTTGATTTTCTGTCCTGCCACCACCATAATCATTTATCAAATACAAAGGGTTTTCTGGACGTCCTTTTCAGATTCCTTCAAAATTTGTCTTATTTATGATTCCTCAGTAGACGAAACAGAAAGCCATGTACCCTCGCTATAAGCGACTATTTCGTAATAGGGGGAATTACCATTGGAATTTACAATTCTACATCTATTATTTCACTGAATTTATTGAGATATTTAGGCGACTCTTAATATTTAAGGTTTTACGAGCTACTTTATTTGTTTCTTTATATTTTAATAAGGTATAAATATCTTTCTTTATATTTATAAAAGTCGTTGTTTGAAGTATCTAACCTCCCTCCTTGCGTACGGCCATTTACCTATATAGGCCGTTCACGATAAAGTGAGCATTGTGTAACAAGTTATTGCGAAATTTGTTCTAAGAAAAGAACAACGAATGAACTTCACGTACAAGTAACTGGTATCCACGCATTAGTTAAGTGACCATTTAGTTGAAACATGTTTTTGATATAATATTTTCATTTTCAAATACAGTGAGATGTACTAAAGTTAAACGTGTAAAAAGAAACAAGAACTATAGTGCATTAAATTAACGGTGCAGTTTTGTTAAATGTGAAACATTGTGATTTGTAAACCTTAAAAACAACTGAGCTATGACGTCAATCCGATGTCTGGACAGCACACTCTATTGTAATTTCGACTTGGCGTAACTTACAACGTAACTACCCTTGTTTTTCTCCACCTACTTGCTGCTTCAAGTGCTCAACACAGTAATCCTAAGGTATGTTACATTTGTTAAAATATGTTTGTGGATTTTGTGAATTTTGTTCTAAAAAAAATTATAGTAATTACAGGCATGCTGAATTTGTTAAAATTATTTTAGTGGATTTTGTGAATTTTAGTCTAAAATAGTTAATACCTTGAAATGTTTTAAACTGTTTGAGAAAATGGAATAGCGGTAACTTCTTGAAACTGTACTTGATTTCTTCTACTAGAGAGGCCCCTTAACAGAATGTTTCTTTAAAATAATATGAGTAAATCTACCAAAAGTATATTCAATGTTTGGACACGAGAACTGCTAAAATAGCACCATTTTACACCTCGAAATCCAAATTTTTCCTGGGGAGGACCCTGCTCCTTTTGTGGGGTATAAGTGTTTCTCCTCATATGCAGCCCTACCTATGTCAAAATCCACGAGTCGCGCCTGTGTAATGCACGTTTAATGTTTTAAAAATGATCGCAAATCGTTGAAATTCATTTGAAGAATAGTAGGGAGGGAGACCTGTAAGTAAAGCTCTCTGGAAACCTAATAAGAAAAAACACATCCACAATGTAAAGTTATGAATGACAAAAATGCTGCAAACAGAACAGTACATATATTTAAAATAGTTAACTTAATTCTTTGATAATCATTCTCTGAAGTTCGCAACAGAACACAAGGTTTGCTGTTCTAGAAAACATTTAGGTTTTTAATAATGTGGCATTTGTGAATTTTGACTAAGAGATAGAAACAAGAAGAGAAAGTATGTGCCATCAAAAGTGCACACTAATGTGAATCGACTGTAATGCGGAAGGTAGTTTTGAGAAGTTAGTCGCAAGCAAGGCAGGCTCCTTGGATGGGGCGGCTAGACGGGCCAATGAGCGGCGAGCTGGCGCGCTAACAGGATAAACGGCCGCGGCGGCAGGGAAGCCCCTGGCGTGTCAGCTGTCGCATCCGCGTCCTTGTCAGTCTTCCCAGCGACATCGCCGCGGCCCGCCCCGTCTACCTACGTCTTCAGCTACGGTAAGCGCATCGCCGTGCCAGAGGACCAGTCCATGTGCACGATGTTTGCTCTAGATAGGTTGCGTTTGTGTGTGTGAGGCAGGAGCTGTAAGGTTGCCACTAACCGACCTATGTAATGCACTATCGCCTCTTCGCACAAGCTACTCAGCTGGCATGCAGTGCTTTGCTATTATCCTTTTTACTATGGGACTTTTAAGAGCTGCCCACATTTCTTTATTTGTGACTAGCGTAGTTCAAAGACTAACGCTTGTTTCTATAGTGATGTTTTTCGAATTCGGTTGTTATTTTTATAGATACGGCAGTCTGAAAACCCCCATTTTTTGGCCATTTTGAGGGGCCCGAAAATGATGTTTTAAATAAACGTGCTGCATTTTTGAAACTATAGCGACATTGTCTAGTTTGAAGCGTGTGTTTTTTCCTTAGATATACAAACATAATGCGCGTTTAGTAGTTTCGTCAAAACAAGAATAATCGCAACTCGCTGCAGCGCATTTCAAGCGCAGATAGGGAGGCCCCTTAAGGGTGTCCAAGTGGGGAAAAATCGTAATTTTATATTTGCATGAAATAGTACTAGTTTTATAGACACTACTTGTGAGTACATTATCATCTTACAAAAAAAATCTTATTCAACCAGTTTTCTCATAATGGCATTTCAAAGTCAAAATTTGCACGTTTTTAGTTCTTATACGTTGCAAAAACTAATGGACATAAATACATTTATAAATTCACACTGTAAGTACAAGTCAAGGGCTACTGCACGACATGTTTTAAAATCCTTTACAAAAGATTTTGGTATTTTTAAAAAAATATCTAAAATTTGAAAATTTTTTTGTCTAGTCGATTTTTTTTTAAATACAATAATCTTTTGCAAATGATTTTGAAACATGTCAAACAGTAGCCTGTGACATGTAGTTCTAGTGTGAATGTTTGAAATTGTTTTTGTTAATTGGTTTTTGCGGCTTATAAGAACAAAAAATGTGCAAATTTTTTATTTTGAAGGGCCATTGCGGGAAAAATGGTTCAAGTATTTTTTTGTAGAGGGAAATGCACTCTCAAGTTACGTCTAAAAAACTAACACTATTTCATGCAAACATAAAATTATGATTTTTTTCCCCACATGGACACCCTTAAATAGTACATATGAGACTAGCCTTTGAAAGGTTGGGCCTTGCAAACTATGTTGAGATTACTGGTTTATATTTATTTTATTTGGCAGGAAACGTTTCTGTAAACATACAATTATATCTATCCGATAAAATAATTACCTTGAGATAAACTATTAAACTTTAAGCATCTAACCGAAAGTATGACGTAATTAGTAAAATATAATTTTAATTTGTATCATCGCGGGTGTATAAATACGAAAGAATTTGTATATCTTAACGTAAAAACGCTACAATAAGAACATTTTATTAATGCCCATGAAAACACGTGTTCTGATTTGAAAATGTAAATTTGAACGCGGTTAAGATAATTGCCATTTCCGATGTAGTTTTCGTCACGGTCTACTTTTTGTTTCAGATCATTTCTGACAATTTAACTTCAGAGCATAAAACATACGTATCGCTAGTTTTCCGGAAGTCACAAGTAGCTTAACAATATATTCCGAATTTTTCTATAGGGTAAACTACTACCGCTAGGTACTAACTTTTAATAAACCACCGACCTTGTGTCTTAACGTTGCTGTGTGTTTAATAATGGAGAGAGTGAGAGATTTTGGTCAGTGCTTAACATCGAGGTCTTTAGCGCTGGTGAGGGGTAACGTGAGGTGAGTATTGAGCGGCGCTGGAATGGAGGGTCGGGGGAAACGTGAGATCCCCGAGAAAACCCGTCGACCAACGGCATCGTCCGGCACGATTCCCACATGCGGAAATCCGGAGACAGACCCCGTCGGGAATCGAACCCAGCTCGCCTTGGTGGGAGGTGAATGGTCTGACAATTCGGTCACCGCGGCCCCGTTTAATAATGGAGCTAAGATACATATAGTCTTCAAAAACAAATACATTTATTTGATTGACAGCTGTATCTCCCTTAAAATATGGTGTGTAATTTTTATACTAAGTCAACATTTCTGGGAGGTGAGGTTGTTTTGTTCTGTAGCCCCCCCCCCTCCCCAGACCCTGTCGCCCTAGAAACGCCACTGGCACTTCTTAAAGCCATGGACCGTCTACCAGCTGGTAATTAGTAACTTTTGCGTTGATCGGTTGGAACGCTAGAATATTTGGAACATTCTAGAATCTAAACCTCAAATACGATTTCATGTAAGTATATCGAATATTGTGTTTCTTCTTACAAGCGACTGAATGTCTTCATGCCAAGCGCAATAACTATTACTGCCCGTGGCATAACTAAATAGTAATGCGCCAATCATGTATACGTTGCACCACATCTTGCAAGGAAGGAAAACCAACTTGGACACGTAAAAAAAAAAGTATTTCATCACATGGTGGAATGACTGGAACTGATCGGCTATCGTACGTCTTCCAATAGGTCCTGCTCATGTATGGTTGTTTACATATTCGGGCTGGTTTACTGACATCTAGGAACAGTCAAATGAACTGTGTTGTTGATGTAATACAACCATTCAGAATCGGTGTTCAACCGATCTTGGAACCGAGGTGATTTAATACTTTTTTGATGTATGTACTAACCGAAATAAAAAAACTCACTCTGAAGAACAGAGTCACGGGCTACGTCAAGGCAAGTATACAAGCTGTATGTCTAACTATTTTATTTTAATAAAAAATCTAATCAATGTGGTTTTTATACATGTCAGTTTTATACATGACAGTTCTTCAGTGTGAATTTTTTCATTTCGGTAAGCAAGTTGTTTTTCCTATCTTGCATAAAACAGCATTATGCAAATTTTGACTTACAACATACTATTATACAAAAACTATGGAAGCTAAAAATATTTCGTTACATTAAAACGTAGTAGCAATGCATGTCAATGAAACAAATCACATCACGTATAAATATAAAGATTATTAAAACAACTAAAATATTCGGTGAACTCATCCCTTGAGGGGAATTATACGTTGCCTTTCAAGAATTCTCTTGCAATGATTCTGCATGACAAATTATTGAAATATTCCATTATTATATATGTCAAGCAGTTTATTAAGAACATAGCCTACGCATTGTCGAAGAGAAAATTTTGATAGTACAATCTGAATAAATATTATGACTAAAAAACTGAAAATACAATAAAATTGTCTACCATCTCCCCCCTACTCCCCCTAAACTTAGCGTTCACGTGGTACGGCCGTTTACCTGATGTATTTTACTGCCAAGAAAGGCAAATATACTCATTTGCAGGCTTTTATACACAATCTGGTCATCGGACAAATCATGAACTTAACAAAACACGCCTAACCCTAGCAGGTCATTTAATGAAACAGTCATTTAATGCATGCTAACCACGTAATTTACGAATAAAAAGATACCATAGAATCCTTTCCAAACATAAACTACATAGATATCCTTAGGTTAAAAACGGAAACAGTTTTCAGTTTTATATTGAGGCAATTCCTTTCAACTTCATACGTCTTCGGCGCAAGTGAGTTTCTCAATCATTTAAGAGAAGTCCTCGCCTGCCGCGTGGATGGCATTGTGGCGTGTCCCGCGTACTCTTTACTACGCCAAACAGCTTAACTTATTCATATTACGTTTATTTACGAACAGATCACACACTTGAAACTATACTTCTATGATAAAACGTTCAGCGCGCTTGTTAGAAACAAAATAGCTAAACACGGCTTTCTTTAGACTGTTATAACTGTGAAAATACCACCCGAATTCGTAAAGTGCATAGCGAGAGACTTGCGTTGACCTTTACGTCATACTAGCCACAAATACAATTTAAGGGCTTAAGGAAAAACTACAAGGAAAACCTTGTACGTCAGTTTGACACGCTGCAAGTAGAGACAATATGCTTCTCGTCAAGCGTGGTACTCTGGCTCTTATAGCTCCACTGTTCCCACGCCTATAACGAGAGCAAATATCAAAAATCGGTTTGGCATTTTTGTTTAAAATCGTATTTACCATGTTGGCTGATTTTTTGAAGGCAGTAAATACTATGGTTTTAGTTAATTGTGTAATTGACGAAGTTCAGGTTGTCTTCTTAGTTGAAACCATATCATTTCTTGTTTAGAAGAAAATGGCTGTCAACGCAAAAACCATTCTAAAGAAAACTACGGGGCGGATTTTCGATATCTGCTCTGGTTAAAAATGATTTTCGCAAATACAGTAAAAATAACAGAGCGTGGCCTTTACATTTACGAGCAGTGAAGCCTAGCAGATAACAAGTAACAGACGAATTGACCAATTAGAGCTCGGTATGAGTCATGGCGAGTTTGGCTCGGGTCTTCGCTGCTTCAGCCCGCACATTACAACCACAGCGAGGCAACCAACATTCACCGAGCGAACAGCACTGTAACATGATAAGAGTTTACAACGCATTGCACTGTTCCGATATATGCGTTTATAAGAACAGTGGGAGGCAGAGAGAGCAACGCTATCAGCGGTAACTAATTATATTTTGGAAATTAAGAAAGACGAAGGAAATTTCATGAAAACAAACCCAGACGTAGATAGTGTACTTTTTACATTGAAATTTACTGTGATTAAAGTAATTATATATTCCCAGAACTTACTACTGATTTACTAGAGTCAGTTTTTTTTGTATATATACTAGTTAAAACATATGCTGTTTTACTATCCCGTAATTTCTCACTTAACAGTATTGCATGGAAATAGTAACAGGATGATCAAAAAGTCACGCAAACCACGGTATCTGAAACCCGCGGGCTTACACGACAAATCCACACACTTTGGATGAGCTGCAGACAAATATTCAGCGTACTGTGAAGAACATGTCACGTGCAACACTCCGGAACGTCTTTCGGAACATGATCGGAAGGGTACACAAGTGTGAAGAAGTGAATAGTGGCCAGTTTCAATATATCCTGTGGTACCACCATGGGTTGCGTGACTTTTTGATCACTCTGTACAACCCTTCTAATACTTTGCTGTCAAGAAAGGAAAGAAATACATGTTTTTAACAAAACTAATCTGAATAGCAACTGTCGCGTAGAAAAGTTATCGAACTAAAGTTGTTCACTCATTCAACTTACAAATGTTCACTTCTTGTACACAGGGTTCGAGCTGGCTGTGGAACTCATGATTTAAAAAGTTGCTGATGTAACGGAAAATACGTAGTGTCAGTTGGGGTAATTTGGGTGTAGTGGAATTATTCGAGTATAAATCGCCAATCATTGAATAAAATGTAATGTTTGTCATAGTGAATATATATATATATATATTATATATATAATATATATATAATATATGTCAATTGTTTCACATAAACATATAGTAAATTTAAAAAAAAAACATTAATGGTCACACTTGTATCTGATAAAAAAAATTCCAGTTTTTATTTGGATGTTTTTTAAGTTCTTCATCACATTTAATGAAGCATTAGTGTAGGAACAAGTTATGATACAGTTATCAAATTCGGGTATGTGTACACGATACATGTTAAGTATAGGTTTAATTAAATTAGGTAATACACAATAAATAGCTTTTTAGTAAATTATAATTTACAAACATGTGTTCATTTGGGTATACTATTAAAGGTTAACTTGTACATGCTACGTCTTCAAATAATTAAATAGTTATTTTAAAATCTAATGTGTAGTATATAGCCCTAAATTTTATAAACACATCTGCTGATAGAATTATTTGGGAGTATTAGACTAACGCATTTTGACTTCAATAATATACATTATACCCGAATCCATGGGGCAGAGCCTAAACGGGCATACTTAAACTTTGAATTACTATTTTGACAAGAAAAAACTCAACATTGTTCAAAACTTCAATAGATTTATTCCAAAAGGTCACATTGCTATCATATTAAAAGCTAATCGGGAAATGTTATCACTGGATGAATATGTGCAATCCTGAACTTAAATTTATCAGTTTTTTTTTTATACCCAAATTACACCAACTTACTCACCCTACTTCTGTTCTTCCCTCACAGCTATGTATTACGGCACCTGTGAGCAGCCAAGATGTCCACGCGACTACGGTGGATATAGACGCCCGGCCGCATTTGTCAAGTTCGTTATTTGCACGGTGAACTTTACAACGTCTTATCTGTTAGCGCGTGTGGCAGCATTGATAACGGTGCGGTTGGCAGGTTTGTATCTATGAAGAATACAAACTGCACCTCCGTGTGCGTCTCGAACACGTGAATGTAGTAAATATTTTTCGTCATCGAAGGGACATATAAATACGAAAGTACGTGCATAAAAAGGGCGTCCAGAAATGGTCGTATTATAATCCTGGGCTAAATCGTAGACGGCAAAATGTTGTACGACGAAATTTTACGTGCACAGTGTGGCAACACAACACTGTACGGATAAAGTCCCCTTTCGCGCTTCAGTCCAGGTATTATTTTATGTATGCAACGCAGGGGCGTCATTTGGGGCTACAGGGGCCGGGGGGGGGAGGAAATGCCCCCCCTGGATTTAGAATGTTATGTGTATAAATATATTTTTTGTATTTTTTAATGTAAATAATGCTAACTTAAGGACATAAAACTGAAGTTGTATTATTAAAGTATCTAATTTATACATGCTTAATTAATAAAAAAGATGCAACAAAGTCACTGTCGCCAGAAAACAAAATCTTGCCCCCCCCCCCTAGAAAAACCTGAAATGACGCCCCTGTACGACTCATATTTTGACTGCACGGGATTTGTACCTGCGGTCATATTATGATGTTCATAACAGTAATAGTATAGTAAGTAAGATAACTGTAAGAAATCTCCCACTTACTCCAGGATTCGCGCGATGTGTTTATTCTACGGTCGATTCTGAACATCCTATGTACGAGTACTCACTACGTGTATAATACTTGAGTAAACAATTTAGACAATTGCCGCAGAGCATGTGGCGGGCGTAAAACTATTTTATACAATTAATCAGGTCCGGCAACCATTACTTCATATTACAACTTCACTGGGATTATATTTTCAATTATAAAAGGGGGGTTATAGGTATAGTGGTCAGACCACTTGCCTCCCACCACGACGATATCGGGTTTGATTCTCTGCGAGGTCGCTCCCCATTTTTTGCAAGTAGTAAACGTGGTGGACGTTGCCGTGGGCTGTTGGGTTTTCACGTCCTTAAATTCCTTCACTGTTGCACGTTTACCTCGTGCCATCCTCGTCAACGTTGTATCACAAACTATCTCCACTCAACTTAAATGTAAAATCACCAGTACCTGACAAGTAGGCAACACGTACTACAACAGATAGTACATGGTTGCGGGAAGACAGGGGAAGTCACTTCCTGGTCATTTGTTTTGCGATAACCTTTTTTCCGCGGCCCGCCTGATTCTCCTTCAGCTTAAGAGTATTGTGTACCGGTTGGACATTTCCGCGTTTGATTCATGGGAATCTCGGAGCGATAAGAGCCAGAGTATCACGCTCGACGGGAAGCACAATATCGCCTCTACTCACAGCGCGTCAAACTGGCGTGCAAGATTTTCCTTGTAGTCTTTTCCCTACGGGACTTTAAGTGGTAAACCTATAATGTTATTTACGGATAGTATGATGTAAAGGCCGATGCACAAATCTCGTTTTGCACTACTGATTCCGGTGGTATTTTCAGAGTTACAGCAGTCTAAAAAAACGTCCATTTCAACCATTTTGAGAGGGTCCAAAGTCATGTGCTGGATTTTTTAAAATTAAAGCAGCGTAGTTTCAAGTGTACGCTCTTTTCTATGGTAAAAGTAGCTACGCGGTTTTGCGTAAAAAGAATACGCGTGACTCGTTACAACACCGTCCATGCTCTACGTGCTTTAAATGCGTTGTAATGTACGAGGCAATACTTTTTTTCCGTACGAAACTGTTCGGCATGTACCCAGTGTGACAATGTACGGTAAGGTTTAACAATTTTTCACAAGGACGGAATGTCATTAAGACATAACGCTCATAAATAGCAGTGTTTCTAAGCCCTCCAACATAGCTAAAAACCGGTCTGTTCAAAATGCCTTACTGTAAAATGTCCTAACCGGATATTGTGTAACTCAGATAAATACACGCACTGAACTTTGCTTCAGACTTCTCAAAAATAAATTTATACGATCACCTCTTAAAGGGCGCCGTACACCACAAGTTTAAAATGGTTGCAGTGTGTTCGTAAATATGTTTTTACGAGACAAATCCACCTATGTCCATTGTGTCAATGTATGAAAAGAAGATACACTTGACGACAAATGTAGTTTCAAAGCATCATATCAGTTAGAAAAATAATTCCGGGGCCCTTAAAGGCTAAAAACTGCTTTTTCAACCCGTTATATCTGGGAAACTATTTACGGGATTCGTGTAGAACTACTCTAGAAACATGCAATGAGTTTTGCTTAAAACTTTTCACTACAAAAAAAACGGGGTCAACTCTGAAAGTGTCAGTAAGGCGAGTGATCTGCGATACCACTGCACGCCGTTTCAGTGTCTTGCGGTAGAGGCAATACCGCGCCAGATGAGCCAGTCAACATCTCCCTTAACGTCGTGCCACGCTCACACAAACACACGGTCAGTAGGCCCATAGTGAAAATTGTTCGGGGCGGGGGATGTCTTGCAAGCTAGTCCATTGTTTGGGTTTGTGGCGGTGCGACATTAGATACCAGCTGCAAGGTTGGCCGTATTGCTCTGTAACTTCTCAGTCTCTAATACGCAGGTAGGGGTGCCCTTGGGTGCTTTAAGGAGTTTAACACAGCTGGTCTATTCCACTTCGAGTAGCAAATACAAAATGCCTGTTAAGTTATGGTGCACTTTCGATCTGTCACAGGAAACAACGAAACAAGTCATAAATGTGAAATTTTCACCAAACACTCCCGTTACACTTTAATCACGGATTAGAATTTGGCAAGACACAGAAAACATTGAACTTGCCTCTGTACCATGCACATCTCGACTGGCGTGGGCGTGGTGTTGCGTAATCACCTGTGTGCGCACGCGCGTGTACACCAAACTACAGAAACTTGGAGAGTTTTCTTTTTATTCGGTGCAGATTTGTCATTTCTATCTTCTTTTGTTGCTTTCCTGTGTACGGTCAAAAGTGCGCCATGACTTTACGGACACACTGTGAGTGAGAGAGATTTTGATCAGCATTTAACATCGAGGTCTTTAGCGCTGGTGAGTGGATTGAATGAGCGGGGGAAACGGGAGATCCCCGCGAAAGCCCGCCGACCAGCGACATCGTCCGACGGACACACTGTAACGTGGTATTGCTGACAGGCAGCTGCTTGTAAGGCCGACTCTCGCTCACTGAACAGTTGCCTCGTCGCCTCTACGCTCAAGGCAGGCAACTCGCCTGCACGTGACTCTTGGGTGGACATATTGTGCAGGTCTGTAATTGGGAAGAGCGGATGTACTACGGGCGATCCTGGCACGCGTATCTCGCTTCATCTTAATCTATAGACGCAAGTCGCTGAACTAGAGTGTAGTCTTCTTGCAGGTAACGCGCTTACACGAAACATTCAGCGGTGAGCCGACCATGTAATGAAGAATATTTAAAGCTAAACATGTCTCTTAACTTGGTTTGGCCAGCATACCAACCACTAAACGCAATATTTTTTTTTTTTACTTTTTTATAAACTTCTACTTTTAACATCTCACCTTGCAAAACGTCTAGTTGCCGTTTCTCGACAATTATAGATTACAAACCTACTACTATCTATTGTGCATTAGCCCCAGTTTCAAAACGATGACTAATTCTACGGGCGGATTTTAAGGTCAGAAAAAGTTTCGGATAGTTTATTATTTTCACCGAGAGTATCTGTCGGCGTAGTAGCGCAGTTGGATAGCATATCTATGTTGATGATTTCAATGCCAGACAGCTTGATTCTAACGGTTTTACTCTCATGGTTTCATCCTCGTTGTAGGAAAATATTGGTATTTTCTGCACATCATCCATACCAGCAGTTAAAATGGCGTGGGGTCTGCGGTGGTCAAGGGGTCAGACGTTTTGCCTCCCATCTAGGTACTTGGGGTTCGATTACCGGCGGGTTCGGTTCCGGATTTTTCGCATGTGGGAAACGTGGCGGACGTTGTCGTTGGTCGGCGTGCTTTCTCGGGAAATTCCCGTTTCCCCCACCCCTTTTTCCAGCGCTGCTCCACACTCATCCCATTCTCACCTCATCCATTCTTCGGGCCGGACGGGTGACAGGCATGTCTCGCTAGGAGCAGCTGGCCCAACCTTCAATACGGCCCCCTCTCATACGCCACGTGATCCTGTCCAAAGGCGGGAACACGTAGTGTATATTCATTTTCAGTTTAAAAAAAAAAGCGTCATTTAAAGTTTGCGTGCCGAGCTTCGGATGTACGTGACGTTTAACTGTGACGTCCAAGTTTTATTTTTATGTTAAATTATTTGAGAAAATTTTGATGTTGAAATGATGGATTTCTCTAATGCCAACGTTCGTTTAATTAAAGTGAAAACAATCAAAATGGGCATTTGACGTCTATTAAATAATTCCTTTACACGATATTTTAAATATAGTTACGCCAAAAATGACAGGGCGGCCATTTAAAAAATCTCGTAGAGGCGAGCAGCAGTATGTAAAGTTGGTGATATATCCAATACGCAAGTCTAATTCGCCCTTATCACTTCGGCGCCTCCGACCAGACAGGTGCTGCGACATTACGAAGACGCAGGATTTACCAGTCCCTTGAAGGCAGTAACCACGGCAATATGACTGTTGCATTAGCAATTCTCGGTGGGTAAGTAGTTCGTGAAATTGCGTAGTCACGGTAGATGCTGCCTATACTTCAGGCGAGATGTCTGTTTTCTCGGCAGCTCGAGGGAGGAAAACAGAGAGGAGTTGGAGGGTGAAAATTCAATCCAAATAGCGAGGAAGGAGTGCCCCATTTTCTCGACTGCCTTCCTCGAGGCCAATTCCCCGTCGACACAAACACTGCACGGCACGAGGCCAATGGAACCACAGCAAACGTCTACTTCTAGAGCTCTTTCCCTCGAAGGTGAGTCTTCAGTCTGCAGTGTACTTGTGGGGTCGTGTGTCCGCCTGCGTGTAGGAGTTTCTCGCTCCGAGTGTTGCTACACAGTAAAAAATAATCATTGCACTTCTACAAGGAAAAGCTTGTAAATTAATGTTAAACATTCATCAGTCTAGGCACTACAAGAAGAATGCTCCAGATCATTAAGTGGTCTAAATTTCCCAAATACCGCAAGGGCCTAGAGGGATATATATTTATGAGCAAATGGTTCGATGTAAAATAAAATAACATTCGGAGGCCTGACAAATTTCATCAATTATTTTGTTATTTTACGAAAAAAAATTTTTTTTGTGTCACTGCAAACAATAGTAAAATGTACAAGAATATAGTTGTTTATACACAGAAATTATTTGTTAATAAACATAAATGTTTGTAAATATAAATAAATGTTTTTATATTTCCAAACATTTTCTGTCAAGTCTACAATATTTTTGTCAAATTACTTTTTTTTTTACTGTGTAAGCGCCGTCGATAAAGTTCTCCCACTGTATTCGCCTGAATCCTGCTTGGCCAGTCCTTACGCGTGCGCACACGTTTTTGTAATTCAAAATTTATTTATTTTTAAATTTTTCCAGTTTTAAAACTTGAATGTAAAATACTTGTACATTGTAGCCAATACTCGAGTGTAATCAATCTGACTTTCTAACATGCATTATCTAACGGCTTTAAACGATCTTTGAAAGAATTGTGCAATGGAAGTGCACGACTGGATGTTTTTTTTTTAACAAACTCCATTTCAATGCAGATGTCTTTCAAAGATAACAGGAATATATAAATGAGCAGACTACGCTTTAGCCAACAGGATATACACAACATAAACGCCGCTTTTCTGTTCGTCTCTGGTAAACTACTGTGTTTTGTTTCGTCTCATCACTGGTTAGAATTTTTGTGTTTCATATAATTGTTCTGTTCGCCCTGTTGCCACAGCTTTGGTGGTGTCTGGCTTTTATTTTGTACTTCTTTTTGACTGTCGTCGTATTTTACTAGATTCCAACCATAGAATTTTATGTTGTGTATGTATCCTGCTGTCTAAAGCATATTCCGCTTATATATGTTTTCCTATTCACTGCAGTTTTCTTTGACAGACATCTGCATCGCAATGGAGTAAGTAAAAAAACATCCTGTCCTTTGAACGAATCACTCAACGAGACTGAATCGTGATCATACGCAATTGCTGCAATGCGTCGTTCCAGAAGAGGAGAGCAAATGTTAGCTCCAGAAACGAAGCACAGCTACAACTGTGTGGTTCTTTGTCTAGCTCACTGTGCAAACACATTCTTTGCCGCAACATAAAGCTTGTTTAAATGTTAGCCACTGCAAAGTTGATTTGCCGCATAGAATATTTTTGTTTACAATGTAAAGTGCAAACATTTTATTTTGTTGATTTTTTTCCAACATTCAACTTGTTATAGAAAAATCTACGACTGACCCTACCAAAATAATTACATTGGCCTGCTTTGATAACAACGTAATTTCTTGTTAACATTAGGACACTTTAAACGAAATTTTTATTCGCTGCATAGCTACTTCGCAGTGGCTAATATTGTGTGTTGCGACAAAGTAATTATTACAGCAATGGTGTGTGTTAACGGTTCCATAATTCAGTACATTATATTTTAATCTGTGTGGATGATTCTTGAAATGGGGGCGAATGATTGAGTAAACCCGTCAAAATCATAACACTTAGGTCCCATACCGTGGTCACTACTCGTGCCGAAGTGTACGTGTGAGCACTTATGTTGTGTGCACACTTGTGTACTGTGCGGCTTTCCCTGGAACGGGGATACCTAATGTACGCCACTACTCAACAAACAACAATTGTTTGGTCAGGAGGAGTAAGGAGTTTATGGTAGCCAGCGGTGTCGTATCATACGGGATTTCCGGATCCTGGGCTGAAAGAATTATCTGCTCAGACATGAAACCGAACGTCGTACTTCCTGAATTCTGTAGTTCTTCACAAATAAACAGAATGAACACAGCATTCATTATTTACGTCTTCAAAAATTTCTAGAATACCTTCAACATAATTTTAAAGATGATTTTAGTTTCGTAACTAATGATCCTATCCCGGTAGTAATTTTTAGTTGGGCCAATGTAGGACCAACGTTTGCTCAAATGTTGGGCGAACGTTGGAAAAATTACGTTGGTCTGACATCAAAATGACACTAGGACTTACGTGGGCCCAACATTGTTACTAGGTTGGATGCCAACCCGAAAACAATATTTGTCCAATAATGGCCCAATACTGACGTTAAAGGTTGGGCCAATGCCAACATGTTGCATAGGCTTACGTTGGCGCAACGTTGATTTCGGTTGGATGCTAAATAATTCCTTACAAACTACCAATTACATAATATATTTGATAATTTAAATTTTGGCATTACGTAAATTGTATGCATAGTGCCAAATATTGAACGATACTGAGCCAATGTTGAAAAAACGTTGAATGAAAAAAAAAACTGATAAAATTTACTTTATATAAGCAAATTTTGAGCCAATTATATGTCATTCATATTTAGTACTCATGTACGGAACGAATTACGTAAACTGACTATAAAAAATGTCCATCTTAAGGGTTTTGGTATCGAACCCTCGACCATTGCATTATACACATGACCCTTACACTATTGATCCATTACCTTACTCATTACTTAACAATGCCAAATTATTTGCTAGCTTAGTTGCTCAATCTTCAGGAAAGCATACTAAATCCGATTTTAACAACACATTGTTATAAGTTACTTGTAAAATGAACAAATTGAATGAATTTTGAATTTTTTATATTTCTAAATTTGTATCCTATCAAACGACACTTTGCTACCAAAACTTCTTTTTCGTGAAGCTATTTTGTAGGCATTCAGAGCCAATGTCGCACACATACGTACAAATAAAGTTTTATTTACTCGTAAGTAGAAGTAATATTCTCTCTGAATTACGAGCAAACTAACACGTGGGCCTACCCCAAGTAGAAGCTTCTAAATGGTCAAAAATTGGCTAAACATTTGGTTTAAGAGTGCGTAGTAGATAAAAAACGCTGAAAACAAATTGATATCTACGCTTTTTTAGAAGCCAATGTGGATAAAATACTCACTGACAATCCTAGATAATCGTATTTGCCAACTCTATGAGTAAATATTTATCCAGAATTACTAATTCTGCTACGCGTGATCTCTTGCGCCGCAGTTGAATGCACGAGGTTCTGGCGTCAGAGATTGTGCCTCAGAAGTTCGTAACACTGGAAACAATTTTATTTAAAACGTTGGCTAAAACTATTGTCTAGGATTGCTATTGTTCAATTTTCGCAAATTGGCTTCAAAAAACCTACAATTATAGATTAATGCTTTTAGTGTTGAGTTATGTACCACTCCCTCTTCAGTGTTGGAACATATTAAATGCCAACATTTTATTTTCTAAATTATTAACCAAATTTTCTTATCTTTATTATATTTATGGCAAAATGTGTTCGTATTCATTAAACATCCGACGTTATGCCAACAGTTTGTTTTACAAAACACAACCAACAGCCAACGAAGCGAAAACTTAGAAATACTCATACCATATGTGATTTATGCACAAAGCAAATGGGCAAAAATCGAAAAAATACATATTTTTTTCCAAAATAAAGTTATATGTTTAATCAAAATATGGTTTCATAACGTTGAACCAACACAAAAGATCATGTTAAAACCCAA
Organism: Medauroidea extradentata; assembly: GCA_003012365.1. Lineage (NCBI taxonomy): Eukaryota > Metazoa > Arthropoda > Insecta > Phasmatodea > Phasmatidae > Medauroidea > Medauroidea extradentata. Next base: position 18,504 of record PNEQ01104000.1, read on the forward strand.
CCATAATTTACTACCTACTTGTTGCAAACATTAAAAATAAAAAACAATTTTAAGGATCAAAAAGTTGTTCTTTTAATTAATATGATTACAAAATATTTATACCGTGAGGAATTAGGTACAAATAATACCACCTTTTCACTTTATATTAGTTTTCCTGATATAGAAATTCTGTTTGTTTTAAAATGCTGGGCCAGCATAAAATTAAGTATCGGTACCAATACCAAAACATGTCGAATGTTAAAAAAAATCAATCTTCCAGTGTTCAAGCCTAAAAAAAAATCTTCATAACATGTGGGACTGCAGCCTATTTTATGTATTAATTATTTTCTGATGATATTATGTTGGTGTTATGACGTTAGCCCAACATAAAATTAAACCATTATAAATGCTAATCGCACGTTCGCCAACTTTCAACCAACCATTTTAAATATTCATAAACTTCCTCTTCCAATGCTGAAATTTTCATATTCTTCATAACACGTGCGATTGTGTATAACGTATTTACATTTTCCATTACGAATATTTTTGGTGTATTAAAGGAAATGTGTTGGTTTCAAACATTATCCGAAAATAAAAAATCAATACAAAAGCCAAATTCGTGTTTGCCACCTCGTTTCCAACGTTCAATCAACTATATAAAAATTCTGAAAAATTCTTTGTTCAGGCTTGTTTTCAATTTAAAAATATAATTTTATTTGAACGTCTGATAAATTCCAATAAATGTTTTCTAACATTTAAGGTGGCATATTATGCTGGGTCAACAATACATTTACGAAAGTGTTCTAACACAACGTGTAACCAATTGATTATAACGATTTCCAACAGTTGGCACAACGTATGTTGCTGCTGGGGAAATTTACTAATAACCAGCTACCGTATTTCCAGCTCTCTATTTACTCTATTTACGAATAAAAAATTACTACAAACAATATTTTAACGCTTTTCTTTAAATTAATAGGTAAAAGTACATGTGCTACGAAATGTGTAAACTTAAATTTCATAAAACTGGTCCAACATCTTCATATTTGCTAATATCCAACGGCGGTCTTTCTTTTTTTTTTTTTTTTTACATAATTCTACCAATTAAGTAAACGTTACAAGAAAATATATTTTAGTTGTTTTGTTTTAATAAATATGGTATTATATGCATACAAATGTATGTGTCAGCATCATTATTATGGAATATCAAGTTGGTTTGTAGTTACAAAATAACGTTGGCCCAACATGATCATATCTGCTAATAACCTTCGGTTGTCTTTCAAACATTTTTCCAGCACTCCATCAACGAATAAAATATTAAAATAAACAATATTTCAACACTTTTCTTTTAATTAACATGTGAAGGTAACCGTTTTGAAAATATATAAACATTACATTGAAAATCATTGTAAAATAACGTTGGCCCAAAATACTCGAATGTTAAAATCAACAGTTTTTCATTCTGACATTCGTCCAACGCTCCATAAACAGATAAATAATTGTGATTAGCTATACTTTACGACTGTTCTTTCAATAACATTTAACATTATTTTCACAAGTTTTAACATTATTTTCACAACATTTAGCTAGTTATATATTTTCTGTAAAACGATTTTGAGCCAACAGACATATTTACTAATAACCAACAGTTATGGTATTAACATTTTGCCTTCATTCTGCCAACGAACGAACATTTACAGTAAATTATATATTAGCAGTTTACCTTTGCTTGATAGGTTATGTGTGTGTTGTGTTTCCACATTATTTTTATTAAATTTACTATGTTAGTATTCCGTTGGAAGTTTTCGTACGCAACCCATTTCCATCATTGCCAACTAAAAACCAACAGTGGGTTTAAAATATATTTCCCAACACAGCATGTATCCACCCTTTCCAACTATTTTCCAGCCGTAGGCCCAATGTATGTAGCTATTGTGGTACTTTCCTCAATGTGTGTGAAAATTAAGCCAGAAAGTTACACTATGTCACGTTTATCTAAAAATATGACCAGCGATGGTGGAAAATTACGAGAATGTTTTCTGCCAGCGTATTACACAAATCAATGTAGCATCCTGCACCTTATATGATTGGGCGATAGTTATGTGGTAATGTCTGTTTACATAAGAATCACAGGCACTCAGTCGTAGTGCACCAGAATTAGCACTGGCCCAGTCAAATAAAGAACCCAAGATCGAACGAAAATCGTCGGATTTGAAGCCTAGGAAAAAGTGAAATTATCCCGCGTCACAATCTCTAAATTTTATATGATCTTTATTTATTCACGCCACACTAAATTATAATATGGTGTAACTACATTAACGAGGAACTGCAGAAAACAAAGTTATGGCGAACTAATTTAAAAATCATATCTGTTTGGAATTGATCAAATTGTTTTCGAAACATAAAATGACTCTAAAATTATTCAAAACAGGAGATTTTTGTAGTTACGCACTTGACATGAACAAATACTTAAACTCTGTTTCCATCACAAGTGCTATATGCGTACAGAGTCGATAAAATGAATAAAAAATGGTTCCTCAGGTAGACTGTCCTGCGTGACAAAAATGTTTAAATGACCACCATTTTGAAAATACTGAAACACTGCACAAACAAAATACATAAAAATAAAATAACCTTGCCAAGTACTACATGTGTAACAAGTTTGATTAAATTCGTTCTACTAGTTCAAACGTTTTATAGAAGAAAGGAGGAGAAAAAAAAAGGGGGGAGGTGGGACACGCTCGGACAAAAACTTGCCACGTCAAACGAACTCCTTTTGCGTTACAATTTCTTGGATGTCATTACAATGGATTCTTTGTCAGATATTTTATATTTTTTACTGTTTACTTCATTGAGAGCACTAAGATTTGTGCTGAAACGTCCCATGTTGACAGGCTGAAAAAAAAAGTTGGCAACCGTAAGGTTGGTTGGAGGCCATCGTGCTACTCTTTCATTAGACGTCACTTGATCTGTTGGTCATTTAACAAACTACTTACTTCAGAGCTCTAGCGAGAGCAAAGCTACAGATTTAGGCCGCGGTCACACTGCATACAGAACTGCTTCACTTAAACATGTTCAGTTTTATTGGAGCGGTTACACGAGCTACAGACGAGTTCAGATCGCAGTTATCTTCTCATTCACAGTAAACTGGTTTCATATGTAGTTTCCAACGACATATCTTTACTGCTTCTCTCCTATTGGTTGCTTGAAGGAACGATCTGTGTAGCAAATATGGTCGCTTTTTGGTCCGACATTTTGCATTCGTTAAATTAAATTAACTTTTAGACGTACAGCAGCATGTAAGTATGATGCGATATAATACTTAAAAAGTCACGAATGTTGTGTGTAGATGTGATAATTAAATATGGTACATTTCAGGTTCCAAGTTTGTTGATATTAGAAAGTTCACCGAGTTTATAGTCGTAACCTCGCAAACGTGTTTAAGCTTAGAACAGGATCAAACATGGCTGCTGAATGTATTTAACTGAACAGGTTTGACCTTGAGTATGACAGTGGCCTTGCATATTAAATTGCATTAGATGTGACTTAGTACCTGGTCGACCTACATATATGCCAACACCGACATTCTTGTTCATCTCGGTACGACCGACATTGTTATATGATCTTTTTTTTTTTTTTTTTTTTTTTCAAATTTTCCAAATTTTTTCCAAATGCCATGAAAAACTATGAGATAATGAGAATTTTTCAGGCCCGAAAATGCTCTAAAACATATATTTTTTCCGCACATTTGTATTCGTGTGCAAATATATATTTTCTTTTCTCGCTGCAGGAAACTTTTTTTTTTTTTCGAAAGCTATATCTTAAACGTGACCGAGCCACATCGAATGTTATTAAACATGTAAATCCCTATCCTTGTTTACGCCAGGACACAAATAGGCAGTGACCTTACGGGATTGGTGCGTAATAAGAATTTTATTTTTAATATTGGGATATACAAAATGTCCAGAAGCAACAGAATAATACAAAATGTAGGTGGCAAAACGTCGTACATTTTACGAGCACAGTATGGTAACACTGTACGAAGGAAGTCCCCTCTTGCGCTGCATGTCCAGATATTTCATGCATGTTACGTTGAATCATGTTTGGACTGCTAGGTGTATTAACATGCGCCCATAATATGCAGGTCAGAACAGTTCTAATAGTGTAAGTAAGATATTTGTCGAGTACAAGAAGGAACTAACTACAGTTCTATGTTGTCACATTGTGCAACGTAAAAATGTTATCGTACAACATTTTGCGACTACATTCTCCTTGTCTTAGGATCCGCGTGGTGTGCTTGTCATGCGGTTGTTTGACAACCTGTGGTGCACATTCAATATCAATACATTTTAAGTTTCATGATGAGTATATTTAATTATTAAACATTATGTCTTATAACTGAAATAAATATATTCCATAGACCAATGTTTTACACTAACAACAATAAAAGGAAAAGCGTTAAACTGAATGTGGATATTTCTTGTAATTAAGAATATGGACATTGGTAATAACTTGAGGTATGTGGAAACTAATTTAAAACGATTTCCCCGTGGGAAAAAATAACTTAAAAATAATGAAAAATTATTGAATAAAAATTTTATTACAAAATATTGTTCCACTGTAAGCAACTACTTAATGGTCAAATCAGTAATAAGAGTACTGTATTTCAAAACATTAATTAAGAATCTTGTGTTTTCGTTCGCTCGCCCATAAATTACGATGCGATATATAGTTCTTATTCTGTAACGGGCGTTCTGAAAGTGTGTACGAATCACAAATATCTCAGGAATGCGGTTGCAACTACCATTTTTGTTGTCAAGGTATGTAACCTCAGTGGTCACTCTTCCTTGCACACTTGAACAATTTTTCTATTTTCCATACAAAAATGTCTTTAAGCCTGTTAAAGTTGTCAAAAACGTTGTCTTTTATATCTGCAGTATATTTAATAGGTGATGTTTTATTAAGGACTATGGAGCAATCATAATTTAAATTGTATATATTTTAGAAATTAAATTTAAAAACTATGCCAAATCAACACGTAAGATGGATTTTGTTGACACCGGAACACGTTAAAAAAGAGTTGCGTGGAATTGATTATGAAGTTTGCATGTAGTTATATTTTAAATTTTATGATAAAATTCACTCAAAAAGTAGCTAAAAATTAAACGCTAATTGAAGGTAAACTTATTTATTGTCCCATTCCAGAGAAATTTCTTCACGGAAATGCTATGGCTTCAAAGAAAACTTGAGCCGATAGTTATCACGATCACTAATTTTATGAAATATGCATCGCACAATATTTAATGTTAACAACTTCATTATACTGTTTAAAAACCATAAAGAATTATTGTACAGTTTGTGTGATTTTAACACATTCGTGATGTCCTGTAAGTGCAAAAAACAGAACTCCTAAAACTATTTTAGCACTCAATAATAGCTATCATCTGTTTGCATCTCATGTCATGTGAGGTTTTCACTCCCATTTATATGGCATTGTTGCAATTATGCACTAAATGTACAAATTTTCGGGTAGTGTTTAACAAACCATAATTTGACTTAGCATTTCAAATGAGAATTTATTGTTATTACAAAGGCCTAAAACTTCACAGCAATATAACGTTCTGACGCATAAAACAAATTCATGTCAGTGCTTAAAAATTTTAGTCCATGCACCTGCCACCCGTAACAAAAAAAAATTAAATAAAAAGTGTAACACAGATAAAACTTTGGAAAAGAGTTCTTGTGGAAGCATATATTTTTTTTTACGGAAACACTGGTAGGTTCCGTCAATTTTTTATGCGCCCTGGGATGTCAAGCTGGGCTCCTCTCCGCAGCCTGTTACAACCCGCGAAACTTCTCGGTTCGTTACACCTTTTCATCTGCTTGGCGGGAACTAATTACGATTTTCGTGTTTGTTCTTGCGTGTGTGCGGGATCGCCATACGCCGCAACTTCACGTTATATCTCCGTTTAAGAGTGGAAACTAATAAGTTGTGCTGGTAATAAAAATATGTTTGAGTGTTAAAACATTGCTACGTTAGACTACAGGCTGCTCTATACCACAGTATTATACTGCACTTAGCATGAAATTTTATTCGCTTGTCTGTTTGATTACATAGGAAAAAATGGTTTTACAGTCGCATACCAGCCTACTTTTGATGACTGTATTATTAATTCTCCACTGCCAACGTAATGTAACCGAGGTATTTAAAGAAAAGTATTTTGCTACGTTAAAAATGATCTGCGTTAGAAAAAAGTCCAGTGAAGAGTGAGTGAAGAGATTTTGGTCAGCGCTTAACATCGAGGTCTCCAGCGCTGGTGGGGGTGACCTGATGTATGGAGCAGCGCCGGAATGAATGGGCGGGGGAAACGGGAGATTCCCGAGAAAACCCGCCGACCAGTGTCATCGTCCGGCACGATTCCTGACTCAACGAATTTGGTTTAAAATTGGCTAAATGTCGCCACTTTTAACACGCATTTTACTAACCCACTTTCTTGTCTCTCTGTTTGGCAAAAACGAGCCAGGATAAAAATGAGACAGGGTTACGATTAATCGGGGTTACGATGATCTAGTGTAATTAAAAATAGGTCAGGACTGGATGACAATGCGTGCAATATAATGAGGGGAAAATGTTAAAAATTTGATATTTACAAAACAAAAAAACTATATATATATTTATAAACCAAGCTTTAATAAAATTTTAATTGTTAAATGTAACACACACGAATAAAAAATACAGAAAATCACACACACACACACACCTCATTTCTAAAACAGACTAAAGAAGATAGAGTAATTGGATTCCTATGAAAATACTGTTAAGATTTAGAACGAAATACGTGGGGTTCATGCAATACACAAATTGATGCATGAATAGCTCACGTAAGTCACTAACAATTTTATTGCGCTGTTGTGAGAATTTTCTAATCGGCAGCTGCTCTCTATACTCGTTACTTGTTCTTAATCTTACAAGTATTTTCACTGGAGAAATTATTCCTGTTTAGTCCTTTCTAAAAAAAATTGGTGTATTAAAACATATGAAGAGCAGAAGTTCCAAACGTTTTAAGTGTCATATTTTGTGAAAGTCACTTTTTCCCAGGAAATGGTCTAAAATTCCTATGCCGATAACATCAATATGTTTTAAGTGCCTGTCACCATTTGTTAGGACTTAACATGAGGTCAAAGATAACGTTGTGATAAGGCCATAAGCTTCTAAGCTATTTGTTTTTTGCTGCTTCTGAAACATTTACTTTTCGGCACTTAGAACGTTTGGAACTTCTGCTCTTCATATGTTTTATATTCACTTAAAAGTTTAGTTGAAGTCGAAAGAAGCATGCTACTTTTTGTCTGTTTTCTCTTTGTCGTGTTGTCTATGTTCGCATCCGTTCGTATCTCGTCATTTGTGTTGCCATCGTTATCCTCGTCCATTTGTTGTCGCAGTTTTTCATACACCTTATTTGATGATTCTATTTTATTGTTCTTTTTTTGTGTCGTCTTTTTGCATTCGACGACTATATTCCATTCCGGAATTATTGTGTGTTAATGTTCTGCCTTTTGGTATTTGTTTTCCTGTAATCTTTCGGAATACGATTATATTCTTTTCCGAAACTGTCTATATGTTGTATGTTTGTGGGCAACAACTTATAGGCCTACTGTTTCTTTTATTATAGCGTTTTCTGTAAAACAGCAACAATCGCTCGCAGTGACGTATGTTCATTAAAACAATTCAGTTGCTAAACTTGCTTAGTTCAACGTCATTGCTAGAACAAATCTAGCGGCTCGTGTGGCCTGTACCGCGGCCATGTAAGCCCTACGTGTCGCCTTAAGCAGGAAGCGGGGAAATTCTCCAGTTAACTAAGTTAACAAGGCTTCTTCTACCTACACTCTCCCTCACTCTGCCATCCCCTACACCCTGGTGACGTGAACCAAGCTGTGGCCACAGTTCAGGTGCACCTGGTTCAAACTTCGTCGCTTAGTTCGCCTGTACTTGTTGCTACCTCGAGGATTGTGAAACTTTTCCATAGCTCTTGAGGTTAAAGGAAAACATTTCACCTTGCTATACTGCTACCGAATTTTTTCCACCATAGCCATCGCTAGCAGAAGATTACAGTCTGCAATGTGGCAACCATGCTAACAAGAGTCATTTCCATAGCGATTTGAGGGTCCGCGGTTGGCGCCTCCCACCAAGGTGATCCAGATTCGAATCCCCAGCGGAAGCCACAGACGGCGTGCACTGGTATCTTAGATCACTCGCTTGACTGACACTTTCAATGGTGACCCCTGCTTTTAGTGGTGGAAAGTTTTAAGCATAGTCCATTGCAGGTTTATAAGAGTAGTTTCATAAGAGTTCTTTTTTTAAGATATTACATGTTATAAATGCATTTATTTTAAGCCACTTGTATGGACTCCGAAATGATTTTTCTGATTGATGTAATGTTTTAAGACTATACCTTTTCATCATCACTTGAAGTGTATTTACTTTGCATACACAGGAACATGGATATACGTGGAATAGTTTCGTAAAAGAAATTACGAACACCCTGCTACGCATTTAAGCGCGTGGACTGCGGCGCTCATAACTGCTGGCCAAAATCACTTCACTTGATACACTAAAAAATAATAGTTTTGTGCACATTACTAAATATTTTGTCAGTATGAGCCTGATCATTTTTTTTTGTAGTGACAAATTTTTTTTTCTGACTCCAGTAAAGTTTTGCACTGCAAAAAAAATAATGATGTCTATATTGTCAAAACGTTTTATAGTAACTTCAAACCCGTTTTTTTTTTCTGTGTAGCGACATGAGCACTCCCACGGGAATGACTTTCCCCGATCTGCCTGTCGGTCCTACATACAGAGGAATGAGGATATAGGCGGTTTGAGATAAATTGAGCACTCAAAAAAGCCCTGCTAAAGTTCTATTTTTAGCCAATTAGTATGTTACCGCGCGTAACGGCTAACGACGGGAAATGTCGAACGTCTCTGGACACGTCACTTGATGTTTGCGCATGTAAGGTAAATTGTGTAGTCGCTGGTAACCTATCTAGTCTGATAAAAAAGTTTATTAATTATATGAAACACAAATATGTGAACTTCAGTTGATTTTATTACATTACTGCTGCATTTAATAGGAATGTACACGGAACTACATTATGCAATACTATGCCAACAGTACAAGTACGGTAACTGTTGTTAATGTGAAATTATATGCAGTAACGTCTTGGGATTTTCTTTTCAAAGGTTAAATCTTCTGTGCTCACTTTATGCCGAACGACTTATAACCAAAGCCGCGGGAGGGCTCAAAGTGACCCTTTCTGGCAGGGTTGCCACTTCTTAGGCCACGGCGTTCTATTGCGTATTATGCAGCGAAATATTTATATTCCGTTACTGTTGTTACAGATAGAAATTGCAGTTAAGAACGTAATAAGAATTCTCTAACCGCAATTCTGTCTGTAACAGTGACGACAAAAGGATATTTACGGTGTCAAAAATTCTATAAATATGTATTATATTCAGCAGTTATGTTAAAGTTCCAAAAATGTATCCAGAATAAAAGTTACGACACAAAATACAAACATTTAAGACAGTGACTATCGCTCACTCTTAAGAGCGACGTGTCACGTTTCTTGGAGCATGCAACAGTAGGTATCATTTTGAACACAAAATGAATGGCCACAGAATAATGTATTATACTTTTTGTACCACTTCGCTGGTTTAAGGGCGCGGTCTATAGCAATTTTCATCACCATGTTTTCATTTTTATATTTGTACCATTTTTTTTTTATTTTAGACACAAAATGTGACTAAATTTTGTTCATATGAAATTTAATCTTTCATAGTTTTCACGTAATGGCTTGTTAAAGTCCAAATTTGCATGTTTCCGTTTTAAGGACTACACTAAAACCAACAGACATATCAAACTGAAAAAATTCACAGTGGATAAAGGCGTTGTAGGCTACAATTTCACGTACATAATAACAAAGAATAAAACCTTTTTGTATTTGAATAAAAATTTTGAAATTTCAAAAATAAAAATTTTGAAATTTTAAATAAAAATTTAAAAAATTCAATATTGTTTTATACATAAATATTTTATTTTGTGATTTAACATAGCTGAACTTGTAGCCTACAACACCCTAGTTCACTGTGAATAATTTTTTTTTTTTTTTTTTTTTTTTTTTTTCAGTTTTAAAGATGTCCTTAAAACGGAAACATGCAAATTTTGGCTTTAACGAGCTTTACGCAAAAACTAAGCGAGATAAAAAAAAATTATAAGAGCAAAATTTACTCAAATATTGTGTTTAGAACAAGAAAAAAATATCTAGTGCAAAAATAACATATAAAACATGGTGATGAAAATTGCTGTCCTCCGCGCCTTTAGTTTGGATGTCGAAAGAGAAACGAAGCTTAGATGGATTGATTATAGCTAAGCAGATTGGCTTTATGGTTTTTCCCAACATTCTCAGACATAAAATCTGCATGTCCGATGTTTGTATCCACTTCTGCCGTCTCTTACATAAAATAGTTGTTTATTTTTTTCTAGGAGCTGTTACTCATTATAAAATCTTAATAATTTTATAAAATTATCTCTGACGATTGAACTATTTCATATGGTGAGAAACTGTCTACCCTATATTGTGCTTGAAATTTCATGTACAGGATGATTATTTACACCGAACCCAGCTTCGGCTGACGATTTCTTAGGAACCTAGACCACTTTTTTTTCGTAATAGTTTATTAAGGAAACTGTGCGCGCACAAACGTTTGATAATTAAAATTTTTCAACTCAGACAATTTTGGAAATGTGACTAATATACGAAGTGATTTGTGTAATGGATATCACTCATCTCGGGAAACGTGGTTGGTAAAGTCATTCTCTTCCATTGGGGAGTTGAAGTTTGACAGCCTGTGTTTGTACAAAACGTTTTACCAAACAAATGTATGAGATTTGAACTCCAGAATTAATTATCAGCACGTATAAATGAACAAAAGAAGGCGTCTTGTCCGAACCCTCGATAAATCCGTTTCGGGGACCTGACAGGTAAATGGACACACGGAATGTGTCACTGTAATGAAAAAGAAAAAAATAGACACTATACACGGCTATTATGTACTTACCTGCACGACGCTTTGCGCGTTGAAATTACAGCGGATGCTGTTGGTGTTACATCACGTAGTAAATTCCAAGGTTTCTTATTTTCTCTGCGTTGCGGTAATTACTTTTAAAGCCTAAACGAAAGCGGATATAGCAAAACTGTTTCCCCGAGATTTGCTGAAAACACATTTTACTGTTCTGTTCAATTTTGTTTCTATACGAAATGGCGTGGGGTCTGCATTTGTTTGATGAACGGAACTTTCGTTAATTAAATAATTAGCTATGAACACGATGTTTTTTTTTTGCCTTGAAAACATTAACACATTAGAAACTGTTTGCAACAAATTTGTACGAATTTTTTTCGATGCCTGCTTTATTTTAGCCTTACAAAATTATCGCAAAAGCAGTGCACATAAGATATCTTGGCCATTACGACGCAGTTTCCGAAATGTTCATCACATTTTATGCACATGATGTGCATTTAATTCGTCGTTAATTGAATGTAAAATATCAGAATTAGTCTGAAAAAAAAAGCAACAGACAAACGCTACTTTCACTCAAATACACCAAAGTATTTTCTAATGACAAATTAGCCTACTTCTTAGTGGACCTAATTAACACCTTAACGAACTTTGCAACTGACGTATGTTTTCGAGGTCGTTTAGAAAAATTACTGCGGTTATTTTGTGCGTTCGAGTATCTGATGCTCGAGGGTATAACGGTCAGTTCTGCTCGCTCAATGTATAGCTTATCGCCTCTAGGTACTCAACTCACGTAACATCGCCATTTTGGAAATTTATCAGATGAGCGTGAGTTTCATAAGTTACTTTTTTCTCGCGAGCTACTGAAGATATAATATAAATTAGTGTCTACAGACAGTGTGAAGTGTCACAGAAATTTTCCGTAAATGTAGCTTGCGACGTTCTATTCTTTTAATTTTCCTGTGGAAGAGCGCGGAGAAATAACAAGTCGGCAAGTTCAGTTTCAACTTGGTAGCTTCAACCGGGTAGCAAGTCCTTACTGTCGTCTGCCGGCACGACCGTTATTTTGCAAGGTTTGTTGGTCCGATCTTAATTTTGCATTTATTTACTACACGCCCGTTAGTCTCGGTAATATGTGGATAAGTTACGTCAAAGGTTACGATGGCGTTGTCAGCGGTCTGCCGCCCTGACTTCTAACGCTTTTTACAACATTTCTAAATAACTGATCTGAATCCCGAAACTTTTAGACGTCACGACGCACGAACTGAAGACGCCCGGCGGTTGGCACCCCTGCCCGTCGTTCCCAACTCTCACGACGTTTGTCTGCGTCTCGACGACTGAACTGACGTCCAACGGTAACACCCTGACCGTCGTCCTTCGCGTCCTAACACCTAACACCCGTTAACAACCCCTAGCGTTGCTCCTGTTTGGTGCCAAATCTCCGCCGCTTGCCCCGCAAGCTCTGGTTCATGTTGAGCCAATCAGGAGGTAGCTTCCGAAAAATGGTCACGCCCCTCGAGAACGGTAACTTCCTGCCATTACCGTATTTATTTCAAGGTTTATTCAATTTACTTGCGTTACACTTCGACAGTTAACGTACTCAATATGTTTTTCTTCATTCCTGAAATTTCTTACATTCTAACTATTATTACTAATTAACATTTGTGTCTTATATACTACAAGCTGGTCTTCCTTCCCTCCTATCCAGTAATTAGGGGGTTACATGAGTGGTAGCGGTGGATGGGGGGGGGGGAAGAGCGAGAAGGCCCAGATACTTATCAAAGTGCACCAGCTGTTTCCACAGAGACAAACTATATAAAATTATGTACACAGATAATGGCTTTATGAAACTGGTTTCATCGGCATCGTGATATGACGAGAAGAACGAATGGTCGCATGACATGTTAATTGTTATATCGGTCACTTATGATAAATGATTATAATTGATGGCTATTATTCTTTTTAATTAGGGTGCGGAGACCATATGGCGCGTAACGAGTTCTTTCTGGAATAATCTGTAAAGTTGAGTTGAGATATTTAAAACTATTATTTTGTAATACTAAACCTTTTTAAACTAAGCTTATTTTCTTACTGAATCTTTGAAACGCACTCGTACACCGCCAAGAAAAGCTAGTGTGTATCCGGCACGTAATTAAAGTTTATAACTTTATATACTCAGTCGCGGTGTATATTTTATAAAAGGTAACACATAATTAGTCAAATGTGTCATTCGCTTTGATAGATTTGTCTGTTAAGTTTAAAACTTCAGTACAAAGTAGCAATAGCAAAGAGATACTGGCGGATTTTCCACGAATTCTGGGTCCTTGGTCGATATCAGTAACAAAAACCAATTACAGTTCAGTACAGTAAAAATACATATGTTTATAAAGCGGTATCAGACAAACCACATTTTGTTTCTTGCCTCAACTTCCGCGGAATATGGAAGACCGCAGAGACATTTTAATTTGAGGAGTTATATTATTTGCCAGTCTTTTTTTAAACAGACTTCAGAAACTATTGTCGCGATTGCCAGTTTAACGAAAAAGTTTTTAAGTGAAAAACAAGAGACACACTTTCCCTTTCGTCAAATTAAAATGAAAACAATTTTACCCATACCCGATTAAAATTGGTGTACCCATCCAACAGTTTGTAAATGATACACAATCATTTGGAGGTGACGTATATAAAATACATAATGTATTTTTTTTTTCAAAGAAAGAGCAAATAAAAATGAATTCACATTTTAAATGAATGTTCTAAAAGTATCAGATCCTATATCTCAAACGTTAATAAACATCCTCTGCAGCCTAGTCATGCTGATCCTCACTGTTGAGCTGGGCTGCTGACTGCTCTATTCCCTGAATGAATGTTGCTAGTTATGGAGTTTCACTTCTCGTATTATGTATGTCTCTGGCAGGAATGCTACAACAGCTTCGTGAAACTACGTGGAGTTTCCCGCGTGCAAAGACACAGAGAGAAGATGGATTCTCTAGTCGGAGAGATGACTGTGGACGCTCGGGTGTCTTCAAAAGGCGTCTCTGACGAAGTTCCCATGTTCGCCCTAGGTCCTCTCACACTGAACTTCGCTCCGCTCCTTTGCCCCTTCGTATCTCGCCAGATCCTACTTCGAAACGCAATATCTTTTATCGCGCGCAGCCGTCGGATTCCTACGCGCCTTTGATGTTAACCGAGCCGGCAATACGGTGCGAGTGTCTGCCCTAATTAGAATATACCCTGTGTCCCGGGGTAAGGTCGGCACGCTCCGGCCCCCGGGGATCTGGCCACTTGCCGATAAGCCCAAGTTTGGGTAGGGTTTCCGCTGACGTGCACGCCCCTGTGAACCCCTCGAAGCTACGAATAATTATACGTGTTTGATGTTCTGCTCACTTAATATTACGGAGCTCTGTTCACAGGATCGCCGTTTTATGGTATTCTGCACAGCATTGTGTTTTATTTCTTTGCTCACTTTATTCACTGCTCAGATAACAAGGCGTATGGTGCGGAGGGAATAGGAGGAAAATACAAGAATCTCACAAATTAAACAAAAAATTCCTTTAACACTGCCTTGCAAGCATCTGATGAACAGGCCAAGTCAAACAATTCATATCTAACCACGTCATTTCCACGAAATTAAAAAACACACGTTCGTTATGTATGATTATATCATATTATACAAAAATAAATAATCTTACAAGGCAATGGGAAATTCCACCCTGAAGTGAAGCCTCACAGAAAGATGTGTTTCATGTTCGTATTTCTAGAACCACTGGTTTTACTCATGTTTCCGTGCTGATGGAATTTAATGATCCTGGCAAAGACCGCACACTAGATGAGTTCTGTCCATCATTCAAAAAACTGTGGCATTTCAGAACTGCAGTGATGTGCTTTCACATTGCAGGGCATCTTATAGGCTTTCTCAGACCACGAAATTACAATAAGACACGTTTCTGTTGAACAATGGACATAAGTAGAAGTAAGTCAATTTCGCAGGTACATTCCAATTCAGGCTGTAAGTCAATAACGTATACTTCAATGTCACGTCTGTGATTAGCTAGCAGCTGTCGTGAAACGCCTTTACCACAGCGAGCCAGTAGCAAATAAGGAAACAACTCATACGATTATCGCTTGCTATCCGCTTGTAATGTTATATACCAATGAATAATTGATTGTAGCCGGTGCGTGTATAGGACTGAATAATCTAGGCTGCTTCCAGGTGAATCCGCGAAATCGACGTAACTCTAGACATAAAAAAAATAATAACCTGATGGTAGCAATACCTCGGTAAGAAGACTGACTGCCTACATTGGCAATTCATCTGGGTCTAATTTTATTACGTAAAAGATAAACAATGAAATTAAAATTATATAAAAGTATATTTTGTGAATTATTTACCTTAGCATTTTGTTGTTATTAAGAAACCGTTTTCAGAGTGACAATGCTTTTGCAGGTATGAAGTTTGCTTATACGCTTATTTTTCAAAGTTTGTAAATTTGTAACATTTCTGAAGGTCCGTCACGTAACGAACTATTTCAGTACATGGGTCAGTATGTCCTAAAGGATCAAAAACATGAAATATCTGACATTTTCCACTTTGTGACACAGTAATGAAAGTACCGATTTGAATTCCAGTATTGCACTAACGTATTTTTGAAATTAAAATTGTGGAACGAAACAGCTAACTCGAATGTCATATCAGACGTAAATCTAAATTTCTTTTACATAAGTCCTGTAGTTTTTAAAAATAATCTGCCGTTTTTATTCGTAAAACTAATTTGCGAAGCGTAAATATTGACGTAACATATGTAAAGAACTGTTTCTACACCAATTAATTTAATGACAGCTGTTTAAGTGTGTGAGGTTACGGCAACTCAAGGAAAATGTCCGCCGTTTTATCGTAGAAAACCACTTTGCGAGTTGTAGCGCGCCCTCGAGACGGCGTGCTAATTTGCTACAGACTTTGCGAATATTTTGCGATAGTTATGCGTCACGTGGGCAGTTCACAGTCGCAAAGAGAGGGAGTTGTAATCGCTTTCATCGGAAAGTCTAGTTTAAATAGGGACAGTGTCCATTTAGTTAACAATTGCAGAGTACCGATGCAAGCAATGTGCATAATAAATTGAAGTCGCGATGCTGGTGTAGCTGCGATAATTCAAGAAGAACTACCCTACCCCTACCCCTCCCTCGTGCTCTATCGACGCCTTCCGCCCACAACGACCACTTCCTCCTTCCTTCCGTTCTCCGGGATCCCCGACGTGACTCATTATTAACAAACACCGAATCGATTTGCTACGTGGCCTGAGGCCTACAATGATCAGCAGGTTCCGGCACCACTGGCATCTACGCACACACAACCTAGCTGTGTATCCATACAAAATACAATACAGCTCAATACTGGACAACTCTACGCTAATAACAAAGCGACATGTGCGAAACATAACCAAGTGGAAAAGGGTGAAACTATTGAATCAATTAGTGCTGCTACGTTTCTGGTAATGTAAATTGTCTTTTGTATATATGTGTGGCGTACTATGGTTTTGGTTTTAGCAATACATTTACGGCTGTGGCAACGAAAATTAGTACTTAGTCGAGAAAAAAAATTTTTCCTTCAAATTGTTATGTTGGTAGCGTTAATCTTAAACTGTTAAAACCAAGTGCGCTGTTATATTTTGTCTTGTGGTGAAAACACAATCCGTGTTCTCGCATAATTTCACAAACTGTTGAGTATTAGTCTATAGTGTATTTGTTTATACACAAACTTTCAACCTTTTGATGTTTGCGGGTATCTACGCCAGAATGAAAATGTAAATAAAGGGAGAAAGAACGATACTGGACACGGTTTTTGTAAAATTATAGAGAAGATATTTGTTACGAAACCAATTGGCGTATTCCTTTACCATAATTTTGCGCGCAACAAAGCGTATAAAGCCAAAGCTGCATTTCCACGACACACGATTTAATTTTGTATGAGATTTCTCATGCTAAAATATCAAAAGAATGATGTTAGAATATTTCCCACGTATATTTCGCAGCAAGTTCTCTCCTTCCAGGAGATTGGTTGATGGCTTCAGTTGGTATTTAACAGCCATTACTCGCGTTGAAGTATTGTCAGTTTTCAGTTAAATGATAATACGAAGAAAATAACGTTATGTTACACATTTTGAATACCTATACGATATTTCTGTTTTCCTATACCGATTTTGAATTAAAAAACGTGTTAATAATAATTGCTAATGACCTGCCTAATTCCTCTTCGCAAAGTTAAATTACGATTTATTTTTATCTCTATGACCAGTATACTGTAGGTCACATAACCAAGACAAAACGACCAAAAGAATACATTGTTCCCTACGACATGTGGTACCTAGTGCTGACGAATAGGACATGTTTTATTTGGTAATTTCGTTCCAAATGTACCTGATCCAATATATTATCTCACGAGATTCATTTTGAATCGACCATCTTGCGTGAATTTTCCGTGTACCTTTCGATGTATCAAAGAAGTACTTGCATGGGGACGTAACTCGGATAGGGAAAATGGTTCGACGTCTTCTAAGCTTATAGTTGGCGTTTCTCCACGCGCTGTACAAGACTGATAGAGAATTGTTCCTGCTAGTGATTTGTTCGTTTGTTTATGTTTCGTGGGTTGTAACATTTATAGTTTCTGCAAGTTTTAGTTTCATAAAATGGTTAAATAGCTCTCAAGCTGCTTACCCTTATTTATGATAATGATATATTGCCTGCAACATGTTGTAATCGTTAAATCGAGACACTCAACGGTTGTTACTTTTGCCAGGTACTGTATATCAGAGAACTAGACAGGCATAATATGTTTATGAAGGTATAGTGTTAATAAAATTAGCTTTCTAAGTCACATGTTTTAAAAGAAACATGTTTGCTTAAATAAAATTTTACTATTCTGACTTTACTTATTATAATTTGTGTATGCATATATTCCATTTGGATGCACAAAAGCAGCACAACACTTACTGTAATGACTTTGTGTATGTCTTTAGTTGTACATTAGACTGTTGGAGTTGGATACATTAAGGTATTTGGTGTGTGTGACGAGTCAACAATATTGCACAAAGTAAGTTATTCCTAAAAGCATGTATAATCTATTCCAGCACAATAAATTTTCATCAGTCGCCAAGAATTAATAAGTAGATAACATTAACTTAATAAGCAAGTTACACCATACAAATATCAGTCATCACCTTTTAATTTACGTAGCTAATTCATTGTTTATTCATTTTTTACACATTTACGACATTGGTTATTACTGTAATGTTAAGACGCAGAGAACTCGTCAAAATGTAAACAAAAAGTACGTCCGGAATCCGCATCAAAGTGTATGAAAAACTATTATGATCATATTTCTCGTTATAGCAGTTTGCTACAAAGGCGCGCTAGTGCATAAGATAGCGAATGTTATAACCATCTCATAGCATTGATTTCGCTCTCTTTCCTCTGGGTTTACATACTATCTGGGTACTTGGCTCACCAAACGAGTTTATGAAAATATTTTAAACACCGAACGAACTGTTCCACTTCACTGCTGTTACTGTTACGTCTAGTATTAGTATTCACATTTTTTATTTAGAGTCATTTTACGTGCATCGTCCAATACCAGCTTCCTGAGGGCCTATGCTGGAAAATACAACTCGAGCGCTCGTGTACGAGCTGTTTCAAATGGTCAGATTCGCATGCGAACTGGCCTAGTTGGAAAGAGGTATGCTCCACTGTCTCGAACTCTTATACGAAAGACGAAGTGAGTACCGTTGGTCTACAAGATGGCGGCTATTCAAAAGTCTATCTCGACTTACAAAATATGAGTTTCTGTGATAAATAGGGGATTTTAAATGTAAATGAGCATGATAGAATAATCTTAACTTTAGCAGAAACTAGTGTGACTAACTCGACCAAACACAAAAGGAAAAGTCGTAATAATCGAAAAACAGGATCTTGCATCTTTATAAATATCATATTTTTGGCCTTCGTTCGATGTAGTATTCGTAGTGCTAACGAAGGTATTCGGGTTCGTAACACCCACAGATAAATATTTTTTTTTATTTCAATAAATGCATTAATAATTTCATGCTAGAAAAATAACTCTACAAAAAATTAATTAATTTTACGTAATTTTCTGTTTTGGACGCAATGAGACGAATCTATATCTTCCGTTTGTATAGACGAAGCAACTAATTTCGCAAAAGTAGGCGCATATGAATTACACCTCATAAATATTTAACTACGATTCTCCTGTAAATGGCATTAATTAATATAAATTTTCTTAGACCAAAATGTATTTTTTAAAATAAATAATATACATTTGAACATAAAGAGTTATTTTTCCTATTAATTGGGTTAAATAAAGAACACTTTCAGGGTAAGGCTAACGAAACGAAGGCTTCAAGAAACTAATGTTTAAGTTACATAGTTTTAACCTATAAGAATATAGTTATGTTAATGATTTCACGTAATTAATTTGAGGCAGTTCGCAAGCAGGTAGTGTTAAGACAAGTAACCCAAGTAAATAATGTTACAGAAAGTAGACTTCATACATTTAGTAGTGGTTGTTACAGCCTATTGTTTAGAACACTAACCATACGCTGTAGTGATTTGACATAACACAATACAAAAATTTATAACAGTTCTCACTGTGAATAAGTTATAATCCCGGTAGTTTCCACTGAAATCTCACGTTCAGTTGGAGGTGACTGTATGAACGCCTGAGAGATAGGCAGCTTGAAACACTGTTTTGCTTGTGTCAGTTTCTCAGTGCCATTTTCTCGCCTTTTTATGGTATATTTACACATTTTCTATCGCCACTTTTAAGGCCATCTTCCACCTTCTCGAATCACATCAGGCCAATTATTTGTCCTTAGGATTACAATTCCACCGGGTAGGCATGTATTAACGACAGACCTGTGTATACAGAAACGCTGTCTTCAGGCAGACGTCATACTTTATAATCTTCATCGTCCGGCCAATCGTCACAGAACACAACATGCATGCCAAATGAGCGGCATGCGCCCAGAGTTGATGAGGTAATGCCTGGACGTACAATGCATGAGGGAACTTTCTCCGTGCTGTGTTGCCACATTGTGCACGTAAACAGTGTCATCTTACAACATTTTGCCACTATTTTCGTCTCTAATTTAGTCCAGGATTCGCACTGTATGCTTATTATGTGGCAGTTTCTGGGCATTCTGTATATACATAAATTATCTTGTTGGTTTTGCTCTTCTGAATACCATCTAATCACATCACATGCATGCAAAAGTTTTCTTAAGTCATGTTCTATATACGAAAATTATGCACTGAAAAATTTTTTTCTTACGTAATGAGACAGCCAGGCACAGAACCATACGTTCGTAACATTCCAATTGCCTCCAAATTCAGAATATCGTAAATCACAGATTTCCTACAAAATAAACTTAAATTATATTTAAACTTAAACACGGTATCCTAGCGGTCGTAAACGGCACAGATTTTGTTTACGCCTTCTTCTCTTGTTCACAACAGCCTTACCACATTGCGCGACTGCGCCAATACACAGCTGTACCCGCGGACACGCAGCTGGGACCTCACTAGGGCTGTTCAATTTCTCGATTTATCAATGACTACAGATACCAAAATTGAGAAATTTCACGTGTACCGAATTTTCTACTTACAGAACTCGACGACGTTATCATCGGAATCAAAGATTCATCCAAATTTGTACAGTTATCGAAATTGGGTGGGGGGGAAGGATGGCAGCGATACAAAAAACACGAAATAATAATATTAATAATACGTACAGCAATGTATTAGAAACTTCCACTGCTGAAAAGTGTGCAACAATGAAATCTACATCTAAATAGTTAAGAATAAGCAGAGACATGAGAAGGACCTGGTGTTGAGAGTTACAACCTGAATTTATTAGAATAGGAACATTGGTTGCCTGATTTGCTTGTCTTCATAACAAACGTAATTCTGAAATTAGAGCAAGTTTTGAAAACTACTAATTTGGTACTATACTATGAATATCGAAAGATGTAACGTATTTATATTGTTTCATGCATATACCCGTTTGGATGGCCAACGCTATTTTTACCAGATCAATAGTACAGATTATTCGATTCTATCGAAAAATCGTCATCGGAAAATTTATATGGAAATACCGATAGGCGGCAAACAAATCTATAACCGAAAGTCGGTATCAAATAACTAATACTGAAAACTGATGTCGAAAAATGGATGTTATCATTATAACGTTATTTCGATATCGATATTTCGAAAAAAAAAACTAGGATACTATCGATATACCGAAAATAGCAAGTACATACACAGTTTAATATCGTTATCAAAACTGATATAGAACAGCCATAATCGCCGCTCTTAGCCAGTTTATTTTTTAGCGGTCTTCCTGGTCCTTTCTTCTCGCCGTTCAACGATCGATATCTTTTAGCAAACGTGAAGCAAATTTCCAGAAACACAATGGATACGTCCAGCAGGAAACGAGCCAATACGCAAACCCGCTCACGTGAAATTGTTAACAATAGTCTCTTGGAAAGTTTCGTCGATACTTAATTTCTACCGTCCTACCATCAGATCCTCTTCATATAATATTTGGAATTTAACTGTTGCAGAACATAATTGCTACAATAAATCTTTAGCTGTTTATGAAAACTAACTTACAAAATCAAACTGGCTAAACTCTGTCCCGTGAACAGGTTTACTCGGTCAGAGGTTTCCCGACTGTAATCGAACAGTTGGAAGTAATAGAAATAATTAAAAGTAGAATTAAATATATTACAAGTTTTAAATATTTTGCTCAATTCTACGACAGAAGCAAGAGTATTCTAGACGTTATTTTATAACTCAAAACAAACTCAGCGTAAAAAAAATGCTGCATGTTATTAAAACATTACTACGCAAAAATAAATAAATTGCATTCAACCCAAGCTTCAGCAGCTCAAGTTTTCCTAACTTAAATAATTTTTTTTAAAAATTTCCTTTCTTCGATATTTTGAATACCAGGTCACTCCACTGTTAGCAGTTACTTTGCCACATTTCGCGGGTGTAACGCCAACTTAATCCGTAGCTGACAGACTGAACTCGGTAAACTTTTTGAACGCGAGTAAACTTCAGTTGAGTCATTTATCGAGGGAACCTTGTTAAACTTTTCTCTAACCGTGTTAACACCGAGCTACTTTTCGTAAAAGTCACTTATCTTGGTTCCCTCGGTTTCAGTTCGGACATTGCAAGCACGGATCCAGGATGAATTAGGGGATGTGGATGGAGGCGAATTTCTATTTTTTTTTTTTTTTTTTTAATTGTACGTACATCTTAATCAACCTTCTCCGTACATTCTACCCAGGGTTTTTCTTGACGTTTGTAGTTTTGACGCATTTCTAAGTCAAAAGTAATACAAATTAAATATAATGTGTGTGGAGTAAAGGCAACTTCTGTACCGTTTCTGTGTGTTTTGATGCTTTGGGAGACGTTTGCCCAACTTCCCCCTCCCCCAACAGCAATTTTGGATTCGTCCATGGGACATAGTTGCTTGTTATTTCGTAACATGGTGTTGGTGGTTATCTCAGTGGACTGGTGCCAGCCCAGGGCGTTTGATAGGCGAGGGGTTGAAGGGGCAGCCGGTGTGAATGGTCCCCGGCCACCCGAGGCAATCTCAAAGTTGGCAGCCGTGAGGGATTGCGCTCCAGGGCAGCGTGGTTGGCTGCTTGCTCGGTAGGAGGGTGGTGTAAGTTGTGGTGTCTGGGGGTGGGGGAGGAGGTGTCAGGTAGGGTGTCGAGTTACCCCCAAGCCGCGTGGGTACAGGACATCGATCTGTCTCGAGTTCGAAGTCAGGAACTCCTGTCGTCGACCTCCGGCGCCTGGCTCGTAAAGTGAAGGCCAAGACGCCTCCACACCTCAAGGTCACAACTACCTCCTTACATTTACCATTATACATTACCCCACCGGACGAAAGAAAAAGAGGTCAGGTTATATATTGCTTCCTAAATTTAAAAAAAGTTGATTAAACTGACAACAGGTGCAAATTTTATTTTGTAACGTACGTAGGCCTATATTTAATTATTAACTTTCTTGGTGAACGTTTATGTTAGTGATGGGCAAAATCGATTTTAAGTATTCGTATATTCGAATCGTGCCTAAGACGATTAATTGATTTTGGGCTGATCATTCGAACGATTCATTCGCTTAGTTCTGTTTTTAAACTAATGTGAATGATTGTAACTAGATACGAGCACACAGATAACAGTATTGATGTAGCAATTCGAGAACATAATAAATATTACCTACCTGATAAACAGTCCTTGTCGGCATGTTATTTATATTAATTTCTTTCTCGAAGAAGACTCTGAAACGAGATAAATATTTGCAGCGACGGCGAAGATTTTGATTCATTCCTATGTTTCGTGAGTGTAAAAAGATAAACGGTTTTCTCATTCACGTGACCACCAGGTGACAGTTCTGAGATTTCTTCGTAAAATATGCGAAACAAAAAAAAAAAACTACAACTTCACGAAGCCAAATTTGTGCGACCAGTATGTAATGCATTATCAACTCTCTGTGCAAGCCACTCAGCTGTCGTGCAGGGCTTCACCATTATCCTTTTTTCTATGGGAATTTAAGCGATGACATTAATTTATTCGTGGCCAGCATAGTTATAAGTCTAACGCTTGTTTCTATAGTTGCGTTCTTCGAATCCAGTTGTTATTTTTCCAGATACGGTAGTCTGTAAAATCAATTTTTGGTCATTTTGAGGAGCCCGAAAATGATGTTTTTAATAAACGTGCCGAATTTTTGAAACTATAGCGATATAGTTTGAAGTGTGTATTCTTTTCGCAGATATATAAATATTTGCGTTAAATTGTTTCGTCATAAAAAGAATAGTCATAACTCGCTGTAAGGCACCTGAAGCGCACGTAGGGACGCCCCTTAACTGCAGAAAAGTGTTATTGTCCGTACTATAGTTAATTTACGTTCACTCTCACCACAGTCAAGGTTACAGACATGGAAAACTATGTTTAAATTTTAAAAAGCTATTCGAAAACAATATAGTTTCTGTTTCATAAATTTGCATAAATGTTTACAAATCATTGATTTACAAGAACATAAAAAAAAATACATATTTTACTATATTAACAGATCCCAAATATTAGGTCAATGAAACCAGTCATAAAAACTCAACTTGTGAATTGGTATTTTAAATAATTAATTTGCCCACACATTTAGTTCTAATCTGTTTCTTCTAGCTTTGAGTATCTGCCCTGCTTTCGATAACACTCTTTCAGACGGTACAGACGTTGCAGGCAATAATATACATATATATTGATGCTAAATGATGACGTTCAGAAAATGAGTTTTTATGTACAAAATAAAAAGTATAAAAAGCATTTTCAGGTATCGTTGCAGGGGTGCCCATATCCCCCCCTACCCAAAAAAAACTCAAAAACAAATTTTCTACTAGTTACACTTCAGTACTAGAGAGATATTTAGGCTACTATTTCGTAAAAACAATCGTAAACAAATACAACTGTTTTGGTTTTTAAGATATCACTTGTACAATCATTATAAATATTTTATTTTGAAAAAAAAAATCCCCCCAAAAAATTCTAAATGCGCAACTTGCACAATGATTCCCCCTTGTGGGCATCCTAGTATCGTTGCATTATTTTTGTTCAGTTGCTGGCTGTAGTGGTAAAAGATATAAATCCAGCAACTTTGTTATCAAGGCAGCTCCGAATTAAATCGGTTTCGTTTGCATTGTTTTCTGTTCCCAACAGTGTAAAACGTCATAAATTACGTAAGATCTTCTAACTGTTTTGGCTACCTGCCAAAAAACACAATAGGTAATATAAACGCAGGTGCGCGCGTATAAGCTTGCCCTTTTTGGTGATTACACGGATAAAGTCGAGCAGTGAACAAAAAAAATTACAAACCGACTTAATGAAACAATTGTAAAAGTGAACCGAACTGTGAAATGAATGAAAGTTCGAACTGTGAAATGAATGAATATTCGAACTTCGAAACGCATGAAAATCTTAATGTCGAAGCGAATGAAGGTTCGAACATTACAAACGAATGAATCATCGGTTTTGGAAAAGAACATTCGAACTGAAACCGATTTCGAGAAACATTCGGTTTTTTCCCATCACTAGTTTATGTAGCATTTACTTTTAATTTTAATGACACAAACATCCATTATTTCATGGATCCAAAATGTGTTCGGGCGCGGTCTACCGCAATTTTCATCACCATTTTTTTTTATATTTTTTATTTGTACCAGATACTTTTTTTTCTTATTTTAGACATAAAAGGTGACTAAATTTGGCTCCTATGAATTTTTTTTACCTCTCGTAGTTTTCGCGTAATGGCTTGTTAAAGTCATATTTTGCATGTTTCCGTTTTAAGGACTACACTAAAACCTACTAATATACCAAACTCAAAAAAATCACAGTGGATAAAGACATTGCAGGCTACAATGTCGTGCTCATAAAAATAAAGAAGAAAAATTATTTGTACTTTAAAAAAGACAGACTGAAAATAAAAAAAATTTAAAAATTCAATAAATTTGTAGTCCTTAAAACGGAAACATGCAAAATGTGACTTTAACAAGCCACTACGCGAAAACCAAGAGAGATGAAAAAAATTTATAAGAGCCAAAGTTAGTCACATTTTGTGTCTAAAATAAGGAAATATCTGGTACAAATAACAAATCACAAATGGTGATGAAAATTGCGGTAGACCGCGCCCGACTGATTCATGGACGGCGTTGCAGTGTGTCACGCGTATTATTTTTTACGCGAAACCACTAAACTTATTCATATTTTGTTTATTTACGAAAAGAACGCGCACTTGAAACTATGCTTCTATGATTTCAAAAATTCAGCACGCTAGTCAGAAACATGATTTTCGGGCTTCTCAAAATGACTACAAACGGGATTGACTGCTGTAACTCTGAAAATATTACTTGAATTCGTCAATTGCAAACCGAGAGGCAAGCGTTGGTCTTTACTTTATACTATTCAAAAATAAAATGTTATGGTCACCGCTTAAAGTCCCGTAGGAAAAAGACTATAAGGAAAACCTTGCACGCCAGTTTGGCGCGCTGCGAATAGAGGCGATATGCTTCTCGTCAAACGTGGGACACTGGCTCTTATCGCTAAGCTGTTCCCACGCGTCAAAGGTGGAAATTCGACACCGGCCAAGACTCCTCTTATATTTAAGGAAAGTCGTCAGAATGACAGGTTCAAATTTGTTGTAGCGTATGTATATTTAATTCTTACTTTCTTGGTGATAGTTTGTATAACATTTACTGTAAGTTTTAATGACACAAACGTTCATTATTTCATGGATCTAAAAGTATACAGGTAACAGGCTTCTACTTGTGCGGTTATTACGAATATTGTTTCTTTAACCCCTGAATGTCGCAATTACGAATGCTGTATATCTAAGATATTGCAACACGCCTAAAAGTTCTGTTAGACACCTTGCAGGGAAGTCGCAATTGCTGCATATGTTTAAGGCATATTAAATAAATTCATTATTTTTATATACGATTTTCTCGAAAATCGCTAACAGTAGCATTTCTCGACAAGAAGAGCTTTTCTGTTAATCTTCCGCGCTTGTTTAATATTCAGTAGTAGAACATGAATTATAGTGAATTGTTTCAAAGTTAGAAGCAGAAGAAAAGTGTCGCGCACCCATTTGCATAATGGAGGGCCAATTACATTACCAAACTAAATTACTGAGAATGAAGTGAAGTAATTTTATAAGACACTGTACAAAGTTTCTCGTTATTTAATATTAAGTAGTTTTTGAAATTTTATTTAAAATGTAATTTGAATGTATATTTTCCCACAATTTTCACTTCAGGGACAAATTTAAAAAAACACGTTCGACATGTTTTTTTATTTTATTGAGATATCACCACACGAAACTAACACAGTCCGTATTAACTCAACATAAGATGCAAGGGAAAAACTAGAAAATGTGTAAGGTTATGAATGGAAGGAGAGGTAGCTGCAAGCACTTTACATTTTAAAAAATAAACGTAGAATGCTAATACGTGAAAAATGATTTTATTTATGTGTAGACTGATTTGAATTTTTTTAGAAAACTTAAAAGCGTGGGAGGGGGTATGAAGTCATGTTTTTCACTGCCTACAAGACCAGTCTGAAATCATTTTTTTGTGTGTTTAAGGACTTTGAATTTTTCCCAATAGTATTTCAACCTTGCGTCCTATTTTAAAGTCTAGTAACTGTATTATAAAATTGATTTTTAAAATTTTCAATGTTACAGAGTAATGATTACTAAAATAAAATTAGTCGTGGAACAACGTTAACGTTATTGTTTATCATCGCTGCAGGTTTGCACACATTTTATCCCGAAATATAAATCAAGAAATGTTAAACCTTTACAATTAAAATTTCCACAATATTTAATCCTTTAAGTGAATTCTCTTGTTTATGCTTACGTTGTGAATATTTTAAAATCCGAAAATATTAAGAGGGCATGGTAGACAAGCGCTGAATTCTTCAATTGAGATATACACTTTATGAAAGTCGATATAGAAAAACTACGAAACAGCAATACTTCATAAGTATATTTGCCCAGAATGATACGTTTGTTAAGCGTGATCTCTTGCGCCGAAATTAAATGTACAAGATTTCAGCGTCAGAGATTATTATTCAGATATACGTTAACTGCGAAAAATTTTTGCTCATTAAAGTTGGCAAAAACTATTGTCTAGGATTGCTGTTTTTTTTTTTTTTTTTTTTTGCAAATTGGCTTTGAGAAACCTAAAATCCTAAACTGATGCTTTCAACGCTGAATTATATATTATGTGCACTCTTAAGGCTGAAAAAAAGTTAAATTTAAAATCCATTGTAGGCCTAATATATTTCAACGTATTTAGTGAACATGCATGAAATATGTGTACATGCTGTTCGAGATAAAGTGAGCATTAAAGATTAACCTTTACAAAAATATCACTAGTCGCTACTGTATATAATTCATCATTGACTGTAGTCCCCTTACTGCTTATGTGGTTGGCAGCGAAATTACGCAGTATAGTTCCCTGTATTTTCCTATTTAAATAACAATACAGAACCAAAATTAGTCTAAACCGACATCATTGTATTTTACGTAAGTAATAAACTTTATCAAACTGTATAGGTAGGCCTACGTACCGACTGCACAATTTATTTTACACGCACAAACACAAGTGACGTGTCCAGAGGGGTTAGATATTTCCCGTCATTAGCCGTTACGCGCGGAAACATACGAATTGGCTGACAAATTAAGACTTAAATTAAAAATTTCAAAAACCTCCGACTCACAGGATACTAAATTTCAAATCGATCAGACCAGTAGAATTGCTCACATTCACTAAAAAAAAAAAACCACTAGAAAAGAGCTGATGATATTTAAACGGCTGAACAGATTTCCTTGACTCATAGCTAAGTACACCCTCGATCAAGTCAGCTTTCAAACAAAAAGAAACCGCATCAAAATCGGTCCATTCGTTTAGGAGCTACGATGCCACAGACAGACACATCAAACTTATAACACCCTTCTCTTTGCGTTGGGGGTTAAAAATAAATCTTGAGCAGGACTTTAATGAGTGCTCACTTTATCCCGAATCACCTATATTAGTTTATATTTATGTGGTCAGTGTATAATAAGAGAGAGAGAGAGAGAGAGAGAGAGAGTGAGACGAAATGTGTGGGGGTACAGGTGTTTTTTTATATGCCCTTCTTTACCACTGACTTTATCAGTAAAAATGTCCAGCGATTCATCAACATGTGTAGTTGAAAAGAGCGGCAAGTGCACTTGTTTGACATTATTTTTCTTTGCAGCTACACCGCGAGCTTGTATAATCTTCACAGCAGCCCAACAACAGTCTCGTTGTGTTGAAGCGAACACCAGCAGTTTAAACATCGGCAAGTCTGCTCATTCTCGTTCAGTCTCCACTCAGGTAACTACAAATTACTTTCTTTTTAACTACGCAAAACAGGTTTAACAATTTTAAATTAACAAAACTATATAACAGTGGTTATAATATAAATCAAGCTGGTTTTATTGGGGAACAATAGTTGGTTTTGAATTGTCTAGAGCATTGCAGATGATTTTGTGATTAATGTAACTAAAAATAATAATAAATACAATGACATTTTCTTTAAAATAACAACCACCAAGTTGCACCATATCATAATTTTACTATTCAGTTTTACTGGATAAATGTTACACTGTGTATGATGTCCTTTGACCTTGGAACTTTATCTTTTATTCCTATGTGCACAAATTGATAAGTCCTTAGAAGTCCACGTTAACACTTTATACACGTATATAGTTCCTAAATTAATTTTGCCCAAATGGTAAATATAATTATATATAATATAATATTTCCGTGCGTTAGTGAGAACGAAGTATGAGTGATGCATCTACATATACATATTACCTGTAGTGGCCGTTGTTGTAATGGGTTGTCTTCGCACTCTGAAATATCCTATATTGCATTTTATTGCCTACTGATTAAACGCTAAGCATACTGATGATAGTTATACAACTTGGGAAGACCAGAGTTCTAGTACATATGTAAGCTAATATTTCAAGGGCATTTCTATAATTTTTACTCAATAAGTATAATTATAGGCTACTCTAGTAAGTATGTTTCTTTTTATCGTTTAATTACCGAGAAAACATTCAAGATATCTCCTTAGGTATGTGCACACGGAACTCTGCATCTTCAGTGTGAGCGTGTGTGTCCACTGGTGTGTGTATTTGTGTGTGTGTATATATACATATAAAAAGGTTTAAGTGTTGTCATAGACTGTATATAGATTTATTACTTCTAACAATGTATGACCTATCGTAACGAAACCTCGGAACGTTTTAAGGTGTAGGAACTAAATTGACACGACTTGATTGGCAAACTTTTATGTCCTTTACAATAATCCATATGGTCTGAAACCAAACATTCGGAATTTTTTTTTTATCCGCAAGACAAAATTAATTTTTCCTGGAATCATAAAACATCAAATGACAGACTAATTTATATATCTAGCAATAATGAAACTAGTCTGGTTTTTGCTACACGTGACAGTATGGATATAACTGCCAGTGCCTTTAGTATTTAGAACGTATTTACGAATTTTGAAGTGATCTCCTGCACTAAATTTTATTTTGGAGGGCACGAATTATACGTCATTAGACCTACCCACTACTACATTGTGAGAAAGTACGTTGCACGAATTTCCCTTTGCACGGTACGTACACTATTATCTGTGCCAACTCTGTTTCGCATAACTTCAGTGAAGTTGGACAGTTCTTAGGGGAAACTACTTTATAACCGTTGAAGATATTTCGTGCTATATCAGTAGACATTTTGAGTTGTGAAATGAAATCTTATGTTCATTCTACCGTACGCACTGTGAATTTTGCCTCACACTGCCACGTGCATGACATAATATTAGCAGTAATTGCATATAAGTAAGTGACAAAATTTAATGAAGTTATTCGAAAGAGTGAAGCAGCATGGACATTGCAGCCGGATGGGTTGGATAGATAAGGCTGCTCAATTTTAACTGAGCACTCCAAAACATTTATAATAACCGAAAACTATAGTTTATTGGTGCCAAAGGTGATAAGTTTTCAGTGTGGTGAAACATTTACGCTGGTATTTCTTTTCATGAGAGTTTTCATATTGAAAATATTGAAGATGAACGCAAAATAGCCGAAAAAAAAATTTAAGCAGTGCTCACTTATCCTGAACAGGCTTAAGCCAGATTCACAACCCCACTTAACGTACGTACGAACACACGCACGTACGTTAATTATTAGGGATTGGATTAACAACAATATTTAATCATAACAAAATGTCGGTAACAGATGACCGTAATTTATTTTTACTTTTCGCAGAGAGTTAAAAAATTATGACCACAAGATAAATGAATTCTCAATATAAATTAATATTTAATTGATTCTTGCGTTTGCACATGCACAACCACCACTTAGCGTACGTACGTACGTACGAAGTAGAAAGTTGATCAACTCTATTACGTACGTACGCACGCTACGCGAAATGTGAATGCTAGCATGCACACACTTATGTTTTTGTACTTTCACACGTACGTACGCGCGTACGCTAAGTTGTGGTTATGATTTCAGCTTTACAGGTAAGAAAGCAAAAAAAAAGGGGGGAGACTGACATGTGCGCAGCGCAGCATGTGTGTGGTGTGTAACAGAGTTGGATAGCCGTAGAGTGAGAGAAGGAGAAAGGGATTAGTAAAAAGCGAGGAGGGGAAGACTTGCGTGTGCGTGACATGTGTGAGGTGAGGGGGAAAGAGAAAGTAGGAGGAGAGGCGGTGCGTGCGTGTGCGTAACGAGTTGTGTGCGTGCGACTCACGAGCGAGGCACCACATGTATCAGGCGCGCAGGAGGAAGCAGGAGGTTGGCGACCCTGCGCCCGCGCGCGCTCCTCGCAGGGTTCACCCGCCTCCGTACTCTTCCACGGAGCGACCGTTATTTATTAAGCGACCGCACTTGCGACTTTATACTTGCAACTCCAGAGTTACGACCCCAAGATCAACACATTGGCTTAATGTTCAAGTTTGTCTTAAAGTTTCCGAGCTGTTTGGTAATTTAAATCACAGCCTAGAAGTCAAAAGTAGTACAACTAATCATGAACAGATTAAAGCATCAGGAAATAATTAAGTTTTTAACAATTTTTTCCTTGCTGTATTCAACGACATTCAATGGAAAGTACAATGATGTGATGAATGGCTTGCTTAGCTTAATCAATATAATGCCTTTTATTTCTAGTGGAAAGCAAAAAAACTCCTCCCTTTTTTTTTTTTTTCTCGACTGATTCCAGCCATAATGATTTCAGTTTTCTGGAATCCCTCCAAGCAAATCTCTAGACTGTTACAACTAAACAAAATGCAATGGGCTATTTATTTTAGTTTTCTTCGTCGGGGCTGTTGGTTCCGTCTTAAATGACTTGTATGTTCATAAAATGCATCACATATGTTTACAATGTCGTTCAGTAGTTTTCTTTATGCTTATACCAAGCCCTGCAACCAGACATTCGTAATGTTATATCTATTCCGAATACAACTTTTAGACATTATTTCTGAATAAATTTTCTTGTAATGGAAACTCACTTTCTATACTTTTATTTTTTATTTATTTTTTATTTTTTTTTTATTTTTTATTTTTTTTTTTGCAAAATGACATGTCAAGTATGAATTTTCAATGCATACATTTACCATGAAGTAACAAGATAATTCACAGGGACACAAAGTACCGTTTGATTATATATTATCCAATTCTTCTCATCCCACCAAGGTATCAATTTTTACATAAGAAGTCTGCATTCTTTCACCTTTACTCAAAAACTGGTGTACAGTGAAATTGAAAACTTTCCTTAGAGAGAACGTATGCGCAGAAGAAATATGGTAAGGGCCAGTGACTGCCGGTGCCTCTAGTCAGCCCAGTGCGACACTAATCAATGTCTTAAAAAGTTAAAATACCCATACCCCAAGCCAAAAGTATGGGGTCCGGGAGTCCTCCCGCGGGAAAGTCTAAGGTGCAAAATTGTGCTTTTTAATGAGTTTCGGAATTAAAAATATTTATATATTGCTTTTAATAATTGTAATATTTTTATAGGTAAAATATGATGCGAAAAATTATTCCATAAAAAATTGGCGACTTATATATCGCAAAGCTATAATTAAATGACTTTCTTAACTATTCGGCAGATATTAATTGGCAGAAAACTGCCCTTGAACGATAAAGACTGAAAAATAATATTGTTAAATCTCATACAACTACACTTACACACTACACAGTTTTTATAGCAGCTATGATATTTAAACGTGATGGAAGGCGCCAATGATGTGGGTATGGAGCAGTGACAGAATACAAGTGTGGGGTATGCGAAATATCCCTGAGAAAAAACCATCGACCCCGCGCAACATCGTCCATCACTCCGGTAAGATTTCCACCTGCAAAAATCAGGGGCGACCCCTCCGGGATTCAAGAAGGATCGCCATGATGGAAAGCAAGCAACTTGATTGCTTGACAGTCGCGACCTTTACCAATAAATTTCCTTGTACGAATAAAATAATTTCCTTTCTCTGAATGCTTGACATAAACGTGTTTGACACCAGCGTAAATACACAGACAGTGTACACTCACCGTTTCCTAAGCTAAAAACCTAATTAGAAACTGTCAGAGAAAATTTCAGTTTTTAAAATAAAAAATAGTGATTTTAAAGTATATTTCGTGGTAAAATAATTTTCTATTGAATTAACAATTTCTTTTATTTTTGACACGAAAATATAAAATTAAATTAAATTCCTTACTTTTCTGCCATGATATAAAAATAATTTTGACAATTTAAAAATTTACTTGTATGCGACATATTTAGCTGAATCTATTTCATGACAGACCTCCAACATACAATCCAGCAATTCATTTTGAATGGTTTTTGAAGTACCTTTAAAAACACTACTACTTTCTACGTGATTTTTTATGGCAGAGTCTACACTACCAATTAAATCAATTAGACCTCTAAATATGCCCAGGTTATTTGATGTCTCCGATTCGTCATGACCTCTAAGCGCCAGTTCAAAAACATCGCAAAATCGAATACAGTCGATAATCTTTGGTAAAACGTAACAGTTTTTTTCTACCCTCTCATTATGTTTTTGTATCGCTAAACAGTAAGTGGTATCAAGCTGAGTTGCTATGTTGACCGAGACAATATCTGCCAGATTAAGTACATTTGCGATATACGTGTTTTGTTTTCAGAATGTCTTATAACATATTCTTTTAAATGCCCTAAGTATTCAACACCTTTCATACTCCAGGAGGGTTCTCCACGGAAAAATACACACGGGAAACAAAATAGTGCATTTCTTACCGGGCACCCGCAAATCCATGAAGTTTCATCGTGAATCTTCTTATTGAAGTATCGTTTAAATTCGCCTTTCTTATTTTTGTATCTTAAGTCCAGAAACTAGCCGACCTAACTTCTTGATTTCAAGTTTTTCTGCAAATGATTTCTGCGCGAACGGCGAATCCAACAGCGCACCCACTGAATTGATGACACAAGAAATAATAAACTTTTCACGTGCCTAATTCACGGGGAACCCTGATAATATACGTAGTAAACACAGTGGAAGTTGTCCGGAAACTGGTCATGTCAAACCACTTAAAAATTTTTCCACTCTGCTCGGTTCGGTTGTTTTCGGAGGGTTTCGGCGATTGCGGCTGATATCTTCGTTGCACGGATTTCAGGGACAGTTGCGGGGGGTGGGGACGTGACCCTTGCTGTTTTACCTACAATGACGTCGCTTTCCCGTGCACTGCCTGGCACTGCACAGTACATCAACCCCTGTGCGGCTAGTCCCTAGAGCTTTAGCGCGGGTTAGCTGATAAGCAATTAAACTTTCTCCTGGCAGAAAAACAGTGATGCCACACAGACGAATACGGAAACATATTTTTGGCGAGAACATGCTCCGTACTATTGCACCATTGCACTACACAGCCGGCCGCCACTGGTAAGGCCATATTTAAATTGCAGTACTTTCCCAACTGCAAACATTTCCGAAGGCGTATCAACATTTTTGATATGTCATGCTCTAAACGTTACTTTACTTATACATACGTTTTTACATTGGTAGACAAATTACTTCCATATTATTTGGCAATGTAAAAAATATGTAGTAGACTAACATGTACAGTATGAAATGTCAAAAATATTTATACGCCTCCAAGAATGCTTGCAGTGCGAAAAATATTAGAAACTTAATATGGCCTTGCACCATTTAACGTCTCACGATAAGTTGGAATAACGTCTCGTCGAAGTCATTAAGAGACTGCAACACACAACTTCAGGCAAGGGCAGGAATTGGAAGAGGAATAGGCCCATGGGCTTTGTTAAACAACCGTTCCAGTATTTCCCAAGAGCGACATCAGGAAATCATGGCAATTTTAGGACGTCTGGAGCTGAGAATCGAACCTAGGCTCTACGGAATAACCGTTTCACCACCTCGCTCGGTCCTCTACGATTAAAAATGCAAGACGTATATATCTGCCAGAAGAAAACTTAATCACATTGGCTTTAAATAGTGCATCACTTCCACATTACTAACCGATGAAGTACCGAAATTACTTTTAGCCAAATGGTGATCAAAGTACTCAGTTTCTTCAAAACAGCCATACAGCAAACGTGGATCGTTGAGACAACGCTATACGTGGGACTTGAAAACTCATTCGAAAGAAAGCTGTGTTATTCTTCGGGAACATTTAAGACAGCCCAACACCTGAGCAAAGAATTTCCTTTGTCAAGCGAAGTGATAACTCGGTCAACACATAAAAGCCCAAGACCATCAGTTGCCCTTCAAAATTGACAGCTTCCCAAATGTTGCGTGGTTAGAAACACGATGCGATATAGCCCGCCCTGCCACTGTACACGTAAGACAGGGACATGCAAGTATTATGTTGACATATTCGCTCGTCCACACAAATCACTACACTTATGCGACATTTCTAATGGCACAAAAACAATAGCATAAGTAGTTTGGGACATAGTGAGCACTTGTCGGAACAGAACACTGGTTACTGTTAAGAGTTAGCAGTACTTAAAAGTGGTATCTGAATCTGGATGTGTCAGTTACGAAGCTATGGTTGAAGACATTAATATATATATATATATATATATATATATATATATATATATATATGCTTTAATTTTACAGTTAATATCAATTGCTAGGTATATGGTTAATTTCTTGGCGGTGTCTTAATATTCGCGTAGAATATTCTATATTACAAATTAAGAAGAAATGGCTGTCCAGAAGAGATACGTAAATGTATATTATAATTTGGCAATTTGCCATTATACAGCAATACGCTGTTTCAATTTCTTCAAGAAAATTTTTCGCTTTCTGAAGCTGGCATTGTATACACCAATTATATGTTGTACAATACATGATTGTGGTAGAGTGTTATAAAGTTCAGTAATATTTTTGTTTGCTGATTAGGTTATGACGTGCCATATAGTCGCCACCACAATAAATAAGATTAATAGCCACGAAGTGTTACCCAATTGTCATAAATTCCAGATGTAATCATAAATATTTCATGCGACCACCCTTTCTTCTCGCCATCGTGTAGAGATGACGATGAAATAACTTTCACCAAGCATTTATCAGAGTTTCAGATTTTATAGAGAAAACCAGAAGTTTAGATACTTTGCAATTGCGGAAACGAGCAGGTGCATGGATAG
The DNA here is from genome assembly GCA_003012365.1 of Medauroidea extradentata. Lineage (NCBI taxonomy): Eukaryota > Metazoa > Arthropoda > Insecta > Phasmatodea > Phasmatidae > Medauroidea > Medauroidea extradentata. The sequence continues at coordinate 54,863 of PNEQ01104000.1, forward strand.
CGTCTGGGCCTTCTCGCCCCCACCCCTGGCTGCTGGATGAAAGGGGAGGAAAGCCAGCTTGTAGTCTTTGAGATGAAAATGTTAAATAGTTAATTAGGATATAGAGAATTTTAGCCAACAAGGAAACATTTAGGATAATTGTATGTGTGTAGAGTAATGACAATTATAATTGTGTAACAAATACGGCAGTGACAGGAAGTTGCTGTCCTCGAGGGGCGGGACTATTTGTCGGAAGCCTGCAGAGCCAGTGGCGGGGATTTTGGCGCCAACCAGGAGCAAAGCTAGAGTTCGTTAACGGTTTTAGCGCAGACTACGACGGGCCGGAGTGCCACCCGTCGGGCGTCGATTCAGACGTCGAGACGCCTTTGAGTGGAGAGACAGACGTCGTCGAGCCGCTGGTAATTGTGGGCCGGAATGCCACCGTCGGGCATCGATTTAGTATCTGGACGCACGCCTTTTATCAGACATCGTCGAGCCGCGAAGTACGGCAGACCGGGGTGATACCACCGGTTATCACTGGTTTAAACGCCGGGATGCCCACGGGTATTATTAAAAAAGTATTGAAAAACATCGCAGTTAGCTTGGTAGACAGCCGACGACGCCTTCGCCTACGTAACCGTCGGCTTGATCCAAATATAAATATTGTTGAGATTAACGGACGTAAAATCATCGAGAACACTACCGACAAAGCATAGCATAGTAACGGTCCGCCAGGAGAGGACAGCAACGACATGCTGCCCGGGAAAACAAAAATTACCGTCTTATTTAAGCTACAGAGCATACAGGATACGCACATGTGAGTTTTTATGTGCGCATTGCATTCCCGATGGTAGACATAGAATTTAAGGACTTGTTCCTTAGTTTTATTTTATTTCAGACTGGTGCTAATAGCGCAAATATTCTTTAAACAAAAGCTTTCAAAAAATCTGATAAAATGTGCGGTCACACGATGCACAATACTGTGTATCATTTTGGCTCATTTTCACGACAAAAGAAATGCCGTACTTTGGGTGACGAAATCTTAAAAACCATCCAGTACACTACTACGAAAAAATTCGGGTACAAATTAGGACATAATGTCAAAACAGTGGAGCAAAATTTTGATATGAGTATTGGGTAGCAATAAAAAAAAAATTTCCGTAATCACTGCAAAACTAAGGAACAAGCCCTTAACCACGTGTTTCTAACTCACGATACCATAACTTATATTTGCTTCCGGGACTCTTGTCACTGTAGTTTCTGTTGCGATAAAAAAAAAAAAGATGGGTCTCTGTTACAACGCAGGCAGGTTACATTACCCAATTAACCGTCTTCAAATGTTTGAAAATCCTGACTGTAAAAAAGTTGCATGCAATCTGAGGGTAGCCACCCCTGCTATTTTCATAAGGGTGGAAGGTATCAAACAGCATTCGGGTTGGTTTGAAGTTCCCTAGAGCATTAAGCAATACTGAAAATAGTGTGTTTTATTATATCACTTAGCTCCCCATATTTTGGGAAAATACTGTTTTAATATCCGTATTTAGATGCTCATTACTCCCTTAATATTAAGTTGAGGTGAAAAGTGCAAAACATGTTTTCGTATTACTTTTACACGAGGAACATGCATGCGGAGTTTGTCCTATACAAGAGTTTTCCACACGTCGCAGTCAGTCTGCTAGAATAAGTCTGTACACGTGCTCAAAGATTAACAGATTTCAACTCCGGAAAATTCGCTGGAACTCGAACCTGGATTCTTGTGAACTCGGATCAGTTATATTACCACTGAGCAACCTCGCTCGGTGGTAGGGAATCTGTGAAGGATGAAATATCATGCCGAGATAAAAAAAAAAACACCATTCCTTTGCTTCTAGTGCAACGATCGAACCTACAATTTTTGGAAACGAAAGTGAAACCTGCAACCGCATAACAAAACACGTATTTCACATTTTCTTGTATAATTTGCTTTTTTTTTTGTACCAGTGTGTACTGCATTTATATTTAACTTAACACTAACTATACATACATACCTAATTGTTTTGTAACCGTCACATATTACGTCAATATAAAGCTCGAGTTTTTTTTTTATAAAACACGATAGTATTTGGTTTTGGTCTTATTCTAGAACAGGAGACATTTCCTCTTTATACTCCACAGGCTTCAGACATTTCAATGGAACTTTCAGGCAGCCTGCAGAGGGAAAACTGATAAAAAAAAAGCAACGACATTGTTTCCTGTGAAAAAAGTCATTTTCCTGCTCCATTATCTGGCCGCGTTCGGAAAAGAGAGCCTGCCATTATTTCGCATTGACACAGGCATTGTTCAGATTCATTTTGCTTTATGTTTTTATCTGAAATAGTTCCCTCAGATTTACGCTACGCAGAAAGAGCCAAAAACAGATACTTATAGCAGTAAATTGCTATTGATTTTATAATCTTCTTAGCAGACAACGTTTTAAAAGCATTCATTGCACTCTGTAACAAAGTTTTTAGGTTTACATACAAAACACATTTTCCATAAAACTTTTTTCTCTTTTTCAAGTGACTATTTAGCGTTCCTCATTTTCTTACAGATAACTTTTTTTTTCCACAGCCGTATCTTCTAGGTAACTGAGTAACATTTTCCTAAGTAGACTGCTAATGCTCATAAAAATGTTATGTTCCACAATGAAATCTGTAAAACACTCGGCAATAATGTAACTTGTCTGAGGCTTTAAAAAAAACTATATTTTTGTTTTGTTCCACTCTTTTGACATTCATGGTATGTTCCGAGGTTGAAGAGAGAGGAGATAAGTAAAAGGTCAGAAGGTAAGGTAGGCTTTATGTCTCGTCGACAGCGAGGTCACTATAGACGGTGACACGATAACTTGGTACAATGACAGCAACTGGGAGAGGAGTCTGCAATGACATTTGTTAAGGAACCATCTCAGCATTCACCTGGAGCGATATCGGGAAACCATGGAAAACAGAAACTAGGATGGCTGAAGCCGGGGATCGAACCTGGGTCCTCCCGAATGAGAGTCCAGCGTGCCACCTCGCTCGGTAACGGTGAGAAGGTATTACGGCCCTTTAACAACGACGTCTTAAGAGGAGTCCTTCGCGGTGTCGAATTTCCACCTTTGACGCGTGGGAACAGCGTAGCGATAAGAGCCAGTGTCCAACGCTTGAAGAGAAGCATATCGCCTCTATTCGCAGCGCGCCAAACTGGCGTGCAAGGATTCCGTTTTAGTCTTTTCACTATGAGACTTTAAGCGTTGGCCCCAATATTTTATTTTGAATAGTTTGAAGTAAAGTCCAACGCATGCCTCTCGTTTTGCACTTTACGAATTCAGGTAATATTTTTGGAGTTACAACAGTCTAAAAAAAAACTTTTTTTAGCCATTTGAGAGACCCCAATATCATGTTTCTAACAAGCGAGCTGCATTTTTGAAAAAATAGAAGCATGGTTTCAAGTGTGTGTTCTTTTCGCAGGTAAACGTAACATGAATAAGTTAAGCGGTTTCGCGAAAAAAATAATACGCGTGACACGCTGCAACGCCGTCCATGCGCCAGTCGAGGACTCCTCTTAAGAGGGTGAAGTGAGATGAAGGGACAACCAAGCTGCAGCCAAGATACGAACCCAAGACCTCTCGCAGCGTAGACCGGTGCCTACCTGACCATGCCATGGGGGCTGACTAGGGGAGAAGTGTACTCGTCGAGGGTAGATAGGAAAACTTGCATGCGAGTATTCTAAAATATTGATTTGTTCAATATTTTACAATTATTATATTGAAATTATAGGAAATCGCTTGGGTATTACTAAGCTGGAAGTGGGTTTTCAGGTACTGCCTGTCCAAACTGTGTCAAGCGATATGCAAAACGTCGGCCTACAAGATTGTTCGAGAACTGCTCAATGTAGATGTGAGATTTCTGCTCAGGAATAGAGTTTAAAGAACGTTTTACGTATGTGTACCCATTTCAGGTCCTCCACTTATCTCCAAAGCTTATTTCCTTCCTGTCGGAAATGCTGAAAATGACGGAAATTGCGAAAAAAAAAATTTTTTTTTTTTTTAGGACTTGCTAATAATGAAATAGTTGGCCGGAATATTTATTTAAAAAGTATAGGCGTGTAAATCACATGTTTATATTTATATTAAGTGATAAAACGATAGGTGAGTTGACAAGAAGACTGCGTGACAGTATAGTTACTTGCGCCTAGAGGCTAGGGTGAGGCGTAATGCGCGCTGTCCAATCCTTACCACTTCCACACAGTTATGCTTCGAACGCGCGAAATATATTTACCCAGGCAACCACCTTAAACTGTAAGCATTATCAGTACAAACATTTCAATTACATAACAAAATATAAAAATTAAGAAATACTTTTTTCAGTTAAATTTAATAAACTATCGACAGGTTTTATAATCGTGATGTTATGCACCGGATCATTCCGACTAAGGTTAATACTACTACAAGTTAGAAATATCAATGTTAAAAGTTTGTCTCAGGGAAAATTCCTGCCGCTTGAGCGCTAGTATCGCTAATGGGTGTAAACTGACCAATCACAGAGCTTTGCTGAATTTTAAGTTACATTAAGTTGATAATTTAAAACGCGTAATTTGTTTATTTTCACTTTAAAATTAATTTTAATTACTTCTATCATTTGAAAGCCTATTTAAATTTAATTTTACTACAGTTTCGTATTTTTCTGGTCTCTTAGCGATAACAGAGCAACTAGCGGCAGGAATTTTCCCTGTACCAAACTCTTCCATATGAATACACATTTTCTTTCCAACATGTAGTAGAATTAACTTTAGTCCGACTCATGAGTAGCAAGGTCAACCAGATGCTCTGAGAATCCATCGGGGTCATGCTGATTTTATTTTTCGGAGTCGAGGGGACAAAATGATATTTTTTGAGGATTAATAGCTAACACAGCCGCAGGCCGAGTGACGTCACAATTTGGCGGGTGGCTCCGCCTTCAGCCTCCTGTTGATGAACCGACATTAACTATACTGATAGACTACGGTAGAAGGAAACACTAGGAGACACTTTCACTAACTGCGATACATTTATAATTCCGTAGTTGCAATGCTTCAAATTCAAGTTCTACAGTTACAGGATTTCTTGTTTAAGATTTGAGTGTCAATCTCGACGGTATATTTTTGTCAGCGTGATGTTATTTCATAACTGCAGTTCGGAAATATTAGCAAATTTTGAGAAAGTTTAGTAAGTAATCTACGAATTAAAAAAACAATTTTAATAAACTTTATAATATGTAAAATATATTCGTTAACAAGTATCTGCAAAAAATAAGACGAAATTTAGTTCTCGACCTCCAAAGAACCGTACTACGGCTTTTCCTTAAGGCTTCTGCCTACCTCAGAGCTCCGGCGGCAGCAAGGATAGGACGTTACAGATTAAAGTATATTCCTAAATAGCTCAGTCACTTTCAAACCTACATATATGCCACCACTGACTTTTTTGTTCAGTACGATACGGCCCACACTGCTACGGAATATTTTAGCAAGTTATATCAATACCCTGAAAACTATGAGCAAATAAGTGTTTTCGTGCCGATTAAACTCTCGAAACCATGTATTCATACAATTTTTTTCACATTTCCGTTTACGTCGCAGTATTCTCCTCTTATCAATGCAGAAAATGGTTTCTATCCGAAAGCGATATCTCAAAGGGTGACAGAGCTACACGGAATTTAGTTTAACATGTAAAACCCTATCCGTGCTCCCGCCGCGCTCCGAGGTAGGCAGAAGCCTTAACTTCTAAGTATAGAACACTAGAATAAGACGAGCGACTACAGGTGCCAATAGATGCATCATTGTGAGCTACCCAACAATTTGTTACGAATTTCTCACCGAGGCAACTCATTTTTACAGATTTTATTAACATTTTGATGAACACTACTAGAAACATTTTTAAATAGAAGTTTTTTTTTGCTACAGCGTGTGTATTGTTTGCGATCGTATGAAATCTGTTTTATAGTGAATTGTGAACTTTACATGTTTATTGGTGTATCTTGGTAAACATCTTCGTTATTAACGGCACTGTAAATTTTGTTAAGTACAGCACAGTAAAAAACGGAAATACTTACATAAATAACTAACATACCACATTTTTAAAAAGGACTAAATATTACAAAATAATTTGTCTGATGAAAATAACTGTAAGATTAAAAATAGAACGTGGGGCACATGTATTACATAATTGACGCACAAATAATTCACCCAAATCACTAACAATTTTATTAGATTGCAAATGTTTTGAACTGTTGTGCAAGTTTTTTTTTTTTTTTTTTTTTTTTTTTTTTTTTTTCATTGAAAGCTACTCTCTGCACTTCCTACTATTATCTATTGTATGCGTCTCACGTTTTTCGTTTTGTATCTTACAATTATTTTCGTTGGAGAAATTACACTTTTTAGTTCATTTAAAAAAAAAGTGGTATATGAATTTTATTTAGTTGAATTATTTTCTGCGTTCAAATATTGTGTTATTAAATTTTGCAATGCAGTTGAACAAGTGAAATTTGTTGTACCGAACATACAAAAAAGAAAGAGTTAATAAAATAAAGTGATAAAAATGAGCGTAATTACGAGACAGAGGAAACTACCTGCATAATATAGCCCTTTCTCTACGTATCTATATTTTACAGTAAAAATAGGTCAATAACGTTTTCCAATTTGGTTCTAGACTTTGAAGTTATGGTTTTCAGAAATTCCAAAATATTCAAAACAATCATAACTTCTTGAACACGAGATTAATTTTTAATGACTATCATGCGTGCTAAATAGATATAATTTCAGCCGACTTAGATAATTTGTTTATTTTTAGCGTTAATTCTCTCAGGAAAGCGTGCTTTCTAAGGAGGTTTAGTTAAGGAAGAATAGCAGAGCATTGCGCCAGTGTGTGCAACTTTCAGACCTCATTCTGTTATTAATGCTTTGAAAGGGTTTACGGCCCTTTAACACGAGGTCTTACGAGCCAACGAGGGTGAAGTGAGATGATGCTCGAGCCGGATTTGAACTCAGGACCTCTCGTCCCGTAGACCGGCGCCTAACAGACTCCACGGACGCTGGCATGGATGCATTAAAAAAAATTAATTTCCTTAGTATTTTATACTCGATGTTCGCTCAAGCGTTATATAGTTGCAGGCAAGAATATATAACGAAATTTCTCTGCAGAAGTTTCGTTAACTGATTACTTAAACATACATTTCGGCAAAAAAAATAAAGCCTATAATGTGTAACTTTTTTTTTTTACTTATTTAAACAAAGTTACTTACATTTTCTTGTAATATTTGAACAATTCTTACGGCGGGTGTGTGTTCTACAGTGGACTATTTTTATTGTGGCATACCATTGCGAGTGAATGTTAACAAATCGCAGAAAACCCCATAATAAAAATGGGTTTTACGTTGGGGCTTCCTGTGGTTTGGCAACATTCACTTACAATAACGTTAAATCAGTACAGATGGTTCAGTGTATAATTTTGTTACATATAGCCTAATCATTGCAATTGGTGTGACAAAGGTGTTGAAACCAGATTTTTTACACAATGGTTTCTGCAGCATTTATAACAAAAATATTAATTTTACTTTTAAAAAATCAGGACTCTCACGATTAATTTTTGTAACAAGTAAAAAAGTACGTTTTATCTGATTAATTTTTAGCGTTACAAAATACATAATTTTAATTATTTAAACGCATGTTGCAAAAACGTTTATTTAAAACCGGGGGTTTCAGAATGACTCTTAGAGGACACAGAAGATTTTCAGCACAATCAAGAATATATCTCGAAAATTCTCTCTCGCTTTGTCCAGCCGTCACAAACGTTTTACGAGAAACTTCAGAATATCAAACAGACGGCAGGCTCGCCGACGTCTTTCGCAACACTATCTGTTATGCGTTCTAATTTTCACTTGTTTACAGTTCTTCGCTTTCTTTTTCGTCGTAACAAGCCTTATCACATTTAGCTGCTTTACGCAAAGAAAAACTTAAAAAAAAATATATATATATATAGTTTCTCAGCTGCTTTTAGTTCTTAATACATGCATTTAACAATTCCCTTCTGCTCTTTTGATTTCTTCTTTCTACCAGGCTCTAAACAGACGTAGTGCATTTTAACAGCGAAGCTAGTTCACATTAATTAAAATCCAAACGTGAATTTCCGACAAAAAACGGCAAGACGTTTGAAACAAACTAATATATTCTACACAGACATAGTTCATGTTCTGCTTTATTACTGAATACTTAGTTGTAATCGATGGAATTCAAAAATTCTATGCCGGTATTATAAACACGTCTTACTATTTATGTTTAAACGTCTACACACTTCTAATATGTCCTCAAATATTAACACTGCAGAAGACAACTTTCTACGTCGTGAAAGGTACAAATAAAACCGGAATTCGTTCGTATAAATTAGTCTATGTCGCTCTCGCAGTGGTTTCCATAAACTATTATTGCAAGGTTTAAAGATAAATTAATGGGACCGGGGTGCCAGAAGAAAATTGAATAGCGTTATGTGGTGTTCACTAAAGAGTAAATTGCAGCAAAGTAAAAAAAAAAAAAATAGAAGCGGGTAAAGGAATCAAAACATAATCCACGTGATTTCAAGAGTAAAAATTGTTCTCGTGCTCCTTCGTGAAATAAACATCAGATATTTTTTTATTAAAGCAAATGCGGAACATTGCAGTACCGTTTCAGATGTTCCATTCAAATTGAGGCAAGGTTTGTAAGTAGACTTTTAACCGCGAAGTCTATAATAATGTGTCGTTTCGAAAACCAATCTAAACGTCAAAAGGTGAAACTACCTCATACCATGACCACTTAGATACTATTTCTAATCATTTGAGCTACTGGCACGTTTTAATTACCTTTTTTGCTTATCTCATGTTTTTATCACAATGAAGTCCGAACCACACACGCTCAAACTCAACGATAAATATTTATGTCGAAGGTGGTTTGCTAGTTTGACCTAACGCAAGAACTGGTGAGGGGTATGAAGTGAGTATCGATCAAGGGCGGAATGCAAGAGCGGGGGAAACGGAAGTACCCTGGCGAAACCCGTATAGACATGGTTGAAGGCGAGCGGTCTAACCACCACACAATGCGACCTCGTCTGGAAGTGCCACGTTGAGCGTAATGCCGAAAGAAAAAAAAAGAGCAGCAACAATGTTAATTATAAAATGTTGGTGACAAAAATTTTAACAACATATCAAAAAATTATAAGCCAATACACAATTTGTAGCAATGTTAACAGCAAACGTGTTATAATCATTACGAAAAACTCTAGTATTAACCAACAAAGTGATGATAGTGATGAATTGGCATTAATAGCAATGTTAATGTGTTGATGGCAGAAATTCTAACAGCATTGCTGATAAAATTGCTAATAACATTTATTGTTGTCAACATTCTCGATTGGTTCGGGAAAAGAATAGTAACAAAGCTGGTGACGCAGTTATTAATATGTTTCTAGCATTCATAACTTTTGTTCATAGGTACCAAATGTTTTCCACAAATGTTAACATTTCTTTGTAAATATTAACATTGTTAATAACAGGACGTTCACAACAGTTGAAAACAGGTTACCAACGCTCAACTGTTTTACAATTGTTGACAACTTTGTTGGAAACACGTGTTATTAGCAATGTTATTGCCAGTGTAAACGGGGTGTTAGGCTGGCGGAGAAGAATAAATTGGTATCTAATCTAATTCCAACAAACCAGTCTAACAACTGCAAGACCACGCAACGTTTGCATCGGGTCATACATATATACATACTTGTTCGTGGTTGGCTGAACATTATATCAAATTCAAAATTAATTTAATGGAAATAAAAACATTTTAAGCGACGTAACTAATTTGTCGAGTCAACAGAATTGACAGAAGGCAACATTTTTGCTTGACAGCTATTTTTTTTTTCAGCCATATATAAACATATTTATACAAATAACTGTTTCACATTTTTTTGTGAAGCATGCCTTGATTTCGATGTGTCAAAGATGGCGTGTTTTTATGGCCCTCGGCAATGTTATGAGTTGTGTGTTGAGTTGTAGGTAAATAAAACCTTTGCTTGTAGCGATGCGTGTTCTGCGAGTTTTGACAAAATAAATACGAGCGTTCAAGATAGAACAAACAGTACAGGGCTGATTTTAAACTGTGCGTGGTCGTGTGGCATTTGTATGGAGTATTAATCGCGAATTTTTCTCATTCCAGTTCACTTTCCAATAAAAAAAAGTGTTTTTGCGTGTGTATATATATTTATACACACACGCACACACTTGTATATACAAGGTTACAACGCCACGACGACGTACTGACTTCACTGAGAGACAGATATAAATGAACTTTTATTAATGCGTTTTAATAAACGGAAATTCTTTACCTGTCTGTCCGTTCGGTAATAATGACCTAGGATAACAATGAGCTAGAAACTTTAAAATAGATCAGAACTGAATGACAATGCAATGCAAAAGGGGAAAAATTGGGAAAATTATTGACTTTTTTTTAACTTTAATTATAGCTCAGAACTTTATAATGATGCAATATAAGAGCAAAAATTGTGAAAAGAAAATGCAGATTCTAATAACAGTATGTATATAAAACATAACATTTTATGTACATATAAAATTTGATATGCCTCGTTTTCGAAACATATCATAGCAAACTTCATACAAAAGACTAAAAATAATATCTAATATTAAACAAAAATCACTGTACAAATTTAAAAAAAATACTAAAAATAAAAATAATCAATGATAATACTTGAATTTAAAACGAAGAAAACGCGGGGTGAATGAAGTAGATAATTGACGCATGAACAGTTAATCTAAACCACTAATAATTTTATTACACTGCAATTGCTGCGAACTGTTGAGAGTTTTCTCAACATCATCTACTCTGTACGCTCCCTACAATTGTTATCTTCTACATGCACCCTTATTTGCTTTGTTTGCGTCTTAAAGCTTACAAGTATTTTGGCAGGACGAATTATTTTATATTGTTTTAGTCAGTTTTAAAAACGTTGTACGATAAAACATTTGTATTTAACATTATTTTAGTTGTGTTATCAGAGACAGCCCTAAGTAATTATGGAATAAAACAGAGCTAAATGTAAATGTAGTTATGTGGCGCATGTACTGCATCCAAATTTTCTGTTGTCCTGCTCATGTGTGTAAATCCATTTAATTTTATTTTCAAAAAAGAAAGTTTTAAAACATACATATGTTTGTTTAAGAAAAGAAACAAACCTTTTTCAACGCGTGATTCTTTGCGAACGAACCGAGAAATTCCGTCTCTGCGATGATAAGCGGAAATTCGTTATTTCGCTGGAAAGTTTTCACAGCTTAAGTTTTACAGAAAAACATTGCTCATTATGAGGTTCTCGTTTATCACAGAGTTCGTAAAGTTTCTTTCAAAGGATTTGTTTTGAAGCAATGCTCTCCCTTGCCTACTATTTTTGCGATAATTATTTAAAACATAAACGAGAGCAGATACCGAAAATCAGTTTGGCAGTTTTGTTTAAAATGGCTTTTGCCGTGATATCGATCTTTTTTAAGACAAGGAATTATACGGTGTCGACTAAAAAGTCAAGTAACAAGAATTTTTTAATTACATAATTGGCTACAACCATCGTACTTACTGTCTTGAAAAAAAAATCAACCAACATGGAGGAGATCATTGCAAAGAAAACTGCAGAACATATTGTTCATATCTGCTATCGTTTTGGCGTAAAAAATTTAATACCGCGAAAAACTAGAAACAGATGATCATGGCGTCAAATGACTACGACACTCAAAGAAGACAGCAAGTTTACTCACCACTAGATGTCCGTCTGCGGTTTTGCCGACGTGTAATACTTGTATTGCTCCAGGTAATGTCAGCAGATCTAGTTAAATAGAGATAAAAATATTAATACAATACAGGTCCATGACTAAAGAGAATGTATCACCTTGTTTACCGCTAGTATTGCACAATTTAACTCTGTACAAAATTATTTCTCGGTGGTCATAAGTTTTTCTGACCGTCTGCCTTGGATGGTTTACAAAGTATATACCCCCCCTATACACACCATTAAGTAAAACTGCTTTGAAAAAGTCTTACAGTACTTTACTACTAATAGCGTATTACTTAATTACTAAGAAAACTATGTACAAAATTAACACACATCAGCAAAGAACAATTAAAACTTACCTATACGGCAAATCAGTTCAAGTGTTCGCATGCGCCGGAGAGTACTAGTTAAGGTAAAGTCAACTACAGGTTAGAAAGAAAATGTATTTTCTTATGGGAGCGTTTGGAACAGGGAAAATTTCTTCCACCAGTTTCGCTGCAACCAAAGGGCCAGCAAAAAATGAAACTGTAGTTAAATTAATTTTTAAGAGGCTTGGAAATGACAGAAGTGAAATTTTATAGTGTAAATATATCAATTTCGCGTTTTAAATTATCAACTTTACGTGAGTTAAAATTCAAGAAAGCTCAGTGATTGGTCAGTTTGCGCCCATTACCGATACCAGCGCCCAAGCGGCAGAAATTTTCCCTGAGACAAACTTTTAACATTACACTTCCTAACTTGTAGTAGAATTAACCTTAGTACTAGCGAGACGTGCTACAAAAACTTTGGCTTGGTTCTCGCTGGTTAAATGTGGTATTATAATTTTGACGCATGATTTTATTAAGCTAATGATCTCATTTAATAAGTAGCATAGTTACAGTTAATTTTAAATTCAGCAACTTTTTGTACTTCTACAGAAAAAAAAAAACATTGTTATGTTTCCAAATAGTGAAATTCAGTGAGGTGGTTTCTCTGATGCAATCTGTAGTTGAAAGATTCCCGATGACGCAGCTTCAGCAATTTGAAGGAGCGGAAAATTACTGGAAAACTGTGAATATTCAGTTTACAGTTTATAGTGCTGACTATCCTTGTTTACTGGTCCCTGTTCAAGGCGTGAGTAACTCGGCATATGTTAAAACATAAGTTACATTGCACAGGGATAGTGGTGAAAATATCGTACGGGGAAAAGTACTCGAGGGCATGGCACATCGCACCTATAGAGTAGACTTCTGACTGGACGACCGTGGCCATCCGTCGAACACTGAAGAAGAAATGATGGAATGCGAAGAGCGTGCGGAAAATGAGAGTACCGCGACAAAACCTGTCCGCCAACGGCTGTGAGAGAATGGCAATGTTCGCGGGAGTGTGTGTTTTCTTGTATTACTATTGAATTATGAAAATATTAACCAATACCGGCAGGAGTACGGATATAGTCATGTGTACTTATATCAACGGACAAAATCCTGCACACACACACACACACACACACACACCAAGATAAAGAGAGCTACTGAAGATAGTGAAACAGTGCTGATTGTTACAGTGACTAAATTCTACCGATTTAAAAGGGATTTCAACTTATTCTCAGTGAATTTCGCCTGTCTGTACTGATATAATTGAATCTTGCATGTTCATCAGATATTGTTAACTGAAATTTCTGGGACTAACAATTCACTGATTGAAACCACCGATTTCTATTTACAGTGCATCAAGGTGCGCAAAAGCGATAGTACGAGTTTCCACTGTTCCACAGTGTGAGTACCTAGGTAAAACTGCCCCCGGCCACTGAAGAGAGACCGGTAACAAGGTCGATGTTGACGAATCCTGCCCCGAGTTTCCTCCTGCTTGCAACTCCTGTCTATGTCATAATGTCGCTGGCACTGTATCGTATACGAGTTCCGATCTCTTCCTTCCCGTATGTCTATGGTGACGTCAGTCAGTCAGCTCCGCTACCTCTTTACGTAAGTCTCCTACCATTACTTACTTCTCCTATAGCAGTTGGGATAAGACCGGTCCTTTTGCAGCACTTTAATATTGTGCTATTACCTGTTTGGTTATTGGCAACTTTATCTATGAATAACATATCGTTGATTTTAAGGTTTATTTTTTTATTTTTTTGTGATTTTGAAAACCGCGCTTATATCGTCTGTATCAATTGTCTAATATTCCGCCATGCGTAAAATTTACATTGCGATGGCTATGATGTAATAGTATTCAGACACTTCGACCACGAGATAATTTAAAGTTTTAAGGAATATAAATATGTACGATTGATGTTAGCTCTTGTCATTACGTGAATAAAATAATTTTAGAACTGAGTGACCATATTTAATATGTCACTTACGACCCCGGTCGTAGAAGTACAGGTCTGGACACTCGCCTATCTACCAATGTACTTTGCTTGACCTCCGTGTTGTTTGGTTACAGTTCACCAAGTTACCGAGAGTGTTGTGCGTCTTTGGCGCTGCAATCAGGGTGGTCGGGCTCAAAATCCGCCCACTTTTTTTTCCATTGTTTACATTATACAGTAAATTAAGAATGCTGGAGCCATGATTTAGGATTGTGAGCGGAGGAAGCATTTCATAAATTGATTAAAAAATACATTTTGATAAATTGTTTATCTTAGTGGGAGGGAAGTGGACGGAGTTTGAGCCCGACCGTCCTGATTGCAGCGCCAAAGACGTACCGCATTATCGGGAACTTGGCGAACTACAGCCAAACAACAAGGGGGTAAAGTTTCCAGTGCGAGTGTCCAGATCTGTTCTTCTACGGCCGTGCTTACGACTAAACATTAATGCAAGTATTTACAATTTTTGTTAAATTCGTGTATGTATAAAGGATGAAATACAAATGGCGGAAAAGCTCATGGGTACAGGTAGCCAGACCTAAATCAAGAACGTTTGATTTAAGTTACTGAAGAACACTGCACTACAGTTGCAAAACTGACGAGAAAAAATATTATTGCACTTCTCAGATGCAACTGTGCTCGTAAAACTAGACTCCTCGAAAATAAAATAAGACATAGAATGCAGTTTATTGAATTAGATAGGACGAATCAAAATGTTTTTCCCTCGAATAAAGCCACATGCCTGTAGATGTTGAGCGCTTTTGAGGCACAGAAGCAAATGAGCAATAGAGGCGATAGTGACGAACGTTTCTAACAACACATCGCTCCTATAACAAACGTGTGGATAATGTTTCCGAGGTTGACTTAAAAGCAGCCACCAAATAATTTTATTTAAGGGCGCGGTTCTCCTCAGTTTACAGCGTCTTTTTATATTTGTACCAGATATTTATTTCTTATTTTAGACATAGAGTGTGACTAAATCTTCCTATTAGAAAATTATTCTATCTCTAATAGTTTTCGCGTAGCGAGTCGTAAACGTCAAAATTTTCACTTTACGGTTTTATGTACGCCACTAAAACCAACTGACGTACCCAACCGAAAAAAATCACAGTGTATAACAATGTTACAGTCTATGATTTGACATATATAAAAACCAAAATAAATAAATTTTTGTATTTAAAAAAATTTAACTTTCAAATTTTTATTTCAAATTTCAGCATTTTTTATTAAATACAAAAATATTTTACTTTTTGTTTTTATGTATGTCATTTCATAGCCTACGACATTGTTATACACTGTGAATTTTTTTGGTTTGGTTAGTCAGTTGGTTCCAGTGGCGTACATAAAATCGTAAAGTGCAAATTTCGACGTTTACGACTCATTATGCGAAAACTATGAGAGATACAACAATTTTCGAAGATGAAGATTTAGTCACAATTTATGTTATAATTAAGAAAAAAGATATCTGGTACAAATATAAAAATAAAGAAGACGTTGAAAATTGAGATGATCCGCGGCCTTAAGGTTGTTCAAGTGGGGAAAAAAACATAATTTTAAATTTGTATGAAATAGTGTTAGTTTTGTACACATTACTTGAGAGTACATATACCTCTAACGGAAAAAAAATTAGCTCATCTAGTTTTCCCGTAATGGCACTTCAAAGTCAAAATTTGCGTATTTTTACTTCATACAAAACTTGAAAACCAGTTAACATAAAGAAATGAAAAAAATCATATCAAAACTACGCGTTACTGTC
>PNEQ01104001.1:0-70783 GCA_003012365.1 Medauroidea extradentata
TATGTTAACTGGTTTTCAAGTTTTGTATGAAGTAAAAATACGCAAATTTTGACTTTGAAGTGCCATTACGGGAAAACTAGATGAGCTAATTTTTTTCCGTTAGAGGTATATGTACTCTCAAGTAATGTGTACAAAACTAACACTATTTCATACAAATATAAAATTATGTTTTTTCCCCACTTGAACAACCTTAAGACGTGCTGAAACATGCCTTCACCTGAATGGCGTCCTTTTCGAGCACTTTTTATAATGCCGTTGTCCACTTGTGCATCATTTTGACGTTTTGGTCCTCGATAACACTGATATTATAGCGTTCCATCGTAACATGTAATGTTTCACATTGGGAAAACTATTGGTTTCCGGATCTATGTTAACTAGCATTATTTTCTCGTTTCATCGTCCTCGACATACCCCTTCCGTTTCTACCTATACGTATAGTTACCAAACACCATACACACACACATATATATAAATAAATAAATAAATATATATATATATATATATATAGACATGAACTTTTCGCGAAAAGAAATTTGCCTCACTTTGTGTCAGTGACTTGTGTGCACGTCTGCAGACTTGCTTCACGGTCAGAGATTGGATGTTTTGACATTCGTGTGTCGTGGGGTTTTACACGCAAATCACAGACGTGTGGTGTTACAGTAACCTTATTGTGATTGGTACATTAAAATGAGAAACGTCACAGTTCAAAGGCACGCTGCCAATATCTATGAAGCAGAACTGCAGATGTGCACATAAGGTACTGGAACAAAGTGGGGCAAAATTCTTTTCGCGAAAAGTTCATGTCTCTCTCTCTCTCTCTCTCTCTATATATATATATATATATATATATATATATATATATATATATATATATATATATATATATATATATATATATTTAAATACGCATATTTTTAACTCACTGCATCATGATAAACAAACCCACTAAAGGATACAAAGTCAAATTTCCTTCATATTCGGACGCGAGGTAACAACTAGACTCAGAAATTTCGAGGGTTCAATGACTTAACTGATAAACTCACCAGTTCTGCAGAAAGTTTGTCCTCAACTAGTCGTTTATTAGGTGCTTATTTAGTGAGTGGTCAGTTGTACATTCGACACGGTAGCGATGGAGTCGGTCTAGTGTTTGCAATCGGGTTTGTTATTGGTTAAGATTCCTGCAGGACGAGATTAATAAACGCTGACATATTCAGAGAGTAAATACGTACTAACAGAAGCGACCCAACGTGGTTTTATTGTACTCTTTTTTTTATTGTACTGATGTCGGAGTTCGTCGATGTTTGGTTACATTGGGTTACGCTGAGAATTAGTGGACCGGATGCATGAGCCGTGGTACGGAAAGTATTTTTTTGTGTGTAACTATTGCATATTTTTCCAATGCGTTTATCTACGAAAAAAATACACACTTCAATCTATGTCCCTATGATTTTAAAGACGCCGTTCTCTTATTAAAAACATGATTCCCAAGTTCCCCAAAAGTGCTAAAAATGGATTTTTCGCGTTGCTGTAGCTGAGAAAATATCGATTGTAATCGTAAAACTAAGCCATAGAAACCTGCATTGGACATTATCACAAACTTTCCACAACAAAACAACAGGATCATCGCTTGAAGTCCATTTGAAAAATACATGCAACGAAAACACAGCACGCTAGTTTGGTACTCCGCGCCTAGAGGCGAAGTGGTGTTTGACGGGCGTGTTATGTTAGACTTATCGCCTTTCCCGTTTCCGTGCCTCGAACGCAAACAGAAAGCTGGTAAGGTAAGTTTTTAGTAAAAACATCTAATCTTTTTATCTACATGAGACCCCAACCGGGCATAGATTCATTCCTTGACGTTCTTAGTTAACCTTTAGTTCACAAACTTAACTTACATCCTAACATCGCCATATCTGGTGCATTTCCACCAAAACCTCGTATTTATACGTAATTTGCTCCCCTCCCCTATCACATGACATCAACACAAATCCGTGGTGGGAGAAAATACTAGCGCCGGAAACATGGCGGCGAAAGTTTCAACCTCGGCGGAACTCGACACACAGCACTCGGTGAAATATTCAACACTACCCTCTATATGACGTAATAGGGCTGCCTTTTTCTCGGAAGAGCCGCAGGAGGGCGCGTCAACTGCTGAATCCCCGGCTCAGCTATTCGCGTCCCAACTGGTCAATCAAATTCAAATGCGAGTCAGCCCAACGTCATCACTCATCAGCAATGTCCATCGTGTCGTAGTCGATGTTCGAGCGTGACGGTCTTGCCAAACCATCTTCGTCGAGCAACACGGGAGAATAATTTGTGTACAACATAAAGCCATGGCTCTACATTCACATGGGTAGACAATTTCCTTCAATTTGTTACAAACAATAAGCGTAATAAACAAGTCTGTCAAATAGGTCGAACGAAAAATTTTCCATGACGTAGGAACTGATGAAACACCGTTTCACATGGAAGGGTAAAACCGTCAAATTCGTAAAAAAAAAACAATAGGTAAGGTGTGGCCAGCAACATAACAGACTGGGTTCAAGGATGTGTACATATCAATAAATTCTAGTCTGTTGCCAAATGGACGGTGTTATCTATCACTTGACTATGTGCAATTTGTTACATACATATAAAATATTCTTCAGCTTTGAATCAGTTCTACGAAACGTATTTTACTTCTATATCAGATGTTATAAATATAATTTTTAGTACTAAAATATTTTTGTAAGACTGTTTCAAATGTGAAGGAGTTTTTGCATGTTTTACTGTTCCTCAAAATTGGCGCCCAGTCTGTTTATGCAAAACAACGTCCAAATAATCGCGAATTTTGGATTTATGTGCCTATAATTAACAAATAAATAACATAAAAGGATATTTTAAAATTTTCTGCTGTCCCTGTAAAAGTTGTATTCAACTACATTGCTTGGTTACCGAGCAAATATAAAACACTAGAAATGTTCCTTGAGGATTTCTTTCTAGCTAAAAGAGGTCTTTTAATTAACAGCAGCTATTTCAAAAGACCTTGGCGCTATTGTCTTCAGTCGCAGCAGGAATGCCAGCAGCACTTCAGACACTGCGTAAAGGTTGATGGCCGTTTTCATGTCGGTGCAGCAGCAAATGCCGGCCATTCCAAGGACGTCGGTAATGCGATCCGTGCGCCGGTTAACTGACGCGCTCGTTACGGATCGCTTTTTCGCGTGAGCGGCCTCTTTCCTTCTCCATCTCCTTTCCCTAACACCTTGCTGTCCCGTCTTTTTAACGTCGAGCACGGACTGGGCGAAATTTATGTTTTCAGAGGGAGAAAAAATTACTCTCGTCTATCCCAGTCAATTGATTAAACTTCGAGGGACCCTATCTATCTAAACGCCGAAGGTTAATTGATACTTTCTGCTATATAAAACAAGAAAAAAGCTAAACATATTCACACATAATGGCTAGAGATGATGGTTTATCGCGGGAAAAGTTGACTGTTTGATGGGTTTCAACGTGCGTTCACCGTACCAGAAGATTACTGGTGTTCACTTGTACGTGAAGCTGTTGCCCTATTTGACTGAGCCAATAAGAATCCTGCTTTTGTAATATTTAATACCTATTACTGTTCTGCAGACAGCTACGGTTTGTCAGACGTACATGACCCAATCATGTATGTTGCAATTAACTACAGCGTTTTCAAGTGTATGTTGACACAAAACATTTTCGCAATAAACCATCACCTCTTCGTTGTATAAACAGAAAAAAACTGTTTCGTTGTGGCTACAAAATGTTTTGTCAATATGGAATCTCACGAAATAATTTTGTAGCAGTTACAGAACGTTTTTGTAGTCACTGCAAATCTTTATTGGAGAAAGCAAAACATTTTTGTGATCACTACAAAAACTTTTGGTAAGGCCCATAATGACAAAATATTTTGTGGTGACCAATAAGTATTTTTTTCAGTTAAGCTTGAAAACTAATAAATGAGTCTAGTTTTGTGCTATTCGTTTACGAATTGGTTATTTGTGCTACAAATATTATTCCTCGGTGCTGAATTTAAATTTGCTACAACCAATTCTTAAAATTTTAAAGTAGTATTTAACTTAGTACAGATAAATATTATAAGATTCTCAATAGTTCATATGACAATAACAAAGGCCATTTTGTTTTAAAGCATAAAATCTCAATTGCTTTTTTTTTCTTTTATGGTAAATTTAGAAGATTTCCTTGAATGAACAGCGTCTTTCTGTATCATTTTCGTCCACTCCAATGTCTTTGTGGTTCTCATAGATGTTATCTAGTCTACTATGTTGCCTCGTATTCATGTTAGTTTTTCTGTTGTCTCTGTTATTTAGTTCGAGTTTTAAATTTCTCTTTATCTTGTATTCGTAATTTTTATTTTCTTAGTGTTTTATCTGACATAATCTCTTTTGGGGTTCATTATGTATTATTTTTAATACGTATTCACTGACTACAGATATTCTTGATTTGTTTTTACCACGTTTTTACTAACTCGCTTTCTTGTTTGTCTGTTTGTCTGTCTGTTCGGTACGCATTTTACGATCGACTTTAAACTACCTACGCGATGAGCTCGTGACTTGATGACACTGTAATATTAAATCGCCTTCTTTTCTGCCTGTTGGTGTTTGTTTGGTGTAAACTTTGCTTCTTTAAAATATATTGCAAGATTTCACACACAAGACTAATTATCAGAAAATAGTTATTAAATATATTTAATATAACAATATTTAAAGGAACTAAGAAGTGTAAAATAATTTATCTTAGAAATACTTGTAAGATTTAAAATCGAAAACGTGAGGCGCATGCAATATAATATAGTAAGGAGTGTGGAGAGTATCCATCGCTTGGAAAACTCACACAACAGTTCATATAATTTTCAGTGCAATAAAATTGTTAGCGACGTATGTGAACTATGCCAGCGTCACTTAACTATTGCATTCTCCCCACGTATTTTATTTTAAATTATGCAAGATTTTCATTCGATAAATTATTTAATACTTTTTAATTTGCTATAAAAAGTGGTATATTTACAAAATATTAAAATAGTTATTTCCTTGTTCGTTTGTCACCTGGGTTTCTGGGACGGCAGACGTTGCAATGCCGCAAGTCCACGAATGTGTTAACATTCAGACATTCGCGATTTTGAACATGTCTGGCACAAGCTATGTATGTATTCAGTAGAGACCTGAAAAATTCGCGTTTTCTGTAAGGCGCAAGCTAGAGTTCCAGCAGCTGTAGGTTTGTATCACGTTTACAATTGGCCGTTGACTTACTCGACACTTCCTGGAAGAAGCTGAGGCAATAATAAAACGGTGTCTGAATACAGGCCCATTTAACTGTGTCCGCGAGCAGCTAATAAACAGCTACTGTCTGCTTGAATACACATATATTCTTGGAGGCTAGCCTACATGTCAGTGAACCCACGCATTTTTCCGGTCTCTGGTATTCAGGTACTGGTCTGTGCCAAGTAGATTACTGTTAGTTGATAGCAGCACAAGTTTGCCAACAACTGGTGCTTCAAGGTTTGCCACGACGAGAAGAATGACGTCAGTTGACCGCCTCACGATAAGAGGTGAAGGCAGTGATGAGACTGCGAGAGAAGTCTCTAGCAAGATAAGGGGCCGCGGTGGCCGAATGGTCAGACAATTTGCCTCTCACCAAGGCGATCCGGGTTCGATTCCAGGCGGTGTCGGTCCCCCAAGTGGGGATCGTGCCGGACGATGCCGTTGGGCGGCGGGTTTTCTCAGGGATCTCCCGTTTCCCCCGCCATTTTATACCGGCGCTGCTTCATACTCACCTCATGTGACCTCCTACCAGCACTGAAGACCTCGATGTTAAGCGTTGACCAGAAAATATCTCACTCAAACAATGTTTGAGCGTACACGCTTACGTCCGTAAATAACTGTTCTGGGAACATGATTTATTTTTCACGAAAGGTAAAAAACTATTACCTGTAAATGCCACTTTTTCTATAGTCCTATCATATGTTGCTAGAAACGTGAAAATGTTAAAAATTGCATATTTAGGGAATTGACACCAAGTCTCCTGAGGGCAAAGGAGAAAATGTATGTGTGTGTATATATACGCACACACAAATATATTGAAAGGGTGTTTCGCCAGTTTCTACGTCATGGAAAATGTTTCGACCGACCTATTTGGCAGACAGACTTGTTTATTAAACTTATTGTTTGTCCTAATTTCAAAAAAGGCACGTGGATATGTGTAGCAAATGGAAGGAAAATTGTCTACCCCTGTGAATATAGAGACATAGCTTTAAGTTGTACAGGAATTATCATCCCGTGTAGCTCGACGAAGATGGTTTGGCAAGACCGTCACGCACTGCGTCCATACCTCTGCACGCTAGAGAATGGACTATGAGGGACGTTGCTGATGACGTTGGGCTGACTCGCATTTGAATTTGATTGGCCAGTTGGAACGCGAATAGCTGAGCCGGGGATTCGGCAGTTAATGCGCCCCCCTGCGGCTCTTCCAAGAAGCAGCAGCAGCCCCTGCTGTTTCGTCGTATAGAGGGCAGTGTTGTATATTTCACCGAGCGTTGTGTGTCGAGTCCCGCCGAGGTTGAGACTTTCGCCACCATGTTTCAGGCGCTAGTATTTTCTCGCACCACGGATTTGTGATGATGTCACATGATTGGGGAGCAAAGTATGTATAAATACGGGGTTTTGTTGGAAATGCACCAGAGATGGCGATGTTAGGAAGTTAGTTAAGTATGGGAACTAAAGGTTAACTAACAACGTCAAGGAATGAATCTATGCCCGGTTGGGGTCTCATGTAGAGAAAAAGATTAGATGTTTTTACTAAAAAACGTACCTATCTGCTAGGGATTTAGTAATGGGGTTATTCGATTGGCAATGTTTTTGATAATATGTATTTATTTCCTGAATGCCATGAAAAATTGTAAATTTTTAATTTTACCAAAGATTTGATGTTAGCGAAAGGTGCCACATTGGCTTTATTAATATTAAAAAAATTGATGTATATAAGAAATGAGCTTATCGTATTGCTCAAAGACAGCTGGGAATTTATGTTGTTTTCATTTATAAGAAATTGTGTGTTGTATTCAGGCAATTTTACTCTTTCAAAATTATCATTGGACAACAGCAACCGCTGTCGCCCGACTCTTTACTCTCGTCACTTAGAAAGAAAAGCGCTCTACTGATGTTTGTCTTCCTTTTGAGAACTACTTCTAAGGGCGCCACCTACCTGCACATTAGAGGCTGAGAAGTGACGAAGCTACAACAGTGACCTTGAACGTGCATGAAATGCCCCATCGCCACAACGAGCGTCAAGCTCTGAACTAGCGTGCCATTTTTACTACGGGGCTGTGCGTGTAGACCAAATACTTTTATTGGTGTAGAATGTGTTGTACAGTTCAGTGCACAATTATATCTGAGTTCTACACAATTCTGGTTATGGCAGTTAGAAGTACGGCATTCTGAAAAGGCTGTTTCTATCAATGTTGGAGGGTTTATAAACAGTGTTTTTAATGTGTATGGTGTTGTAACAATGACATTTCCGTCCTTGAAAAGTACTATTTTTCCTACATTGGCACAATAGGTGTATGTGTTTACAAATACACTGCAAGGCATTTGAAGCGTGTGTTAGGCGGTACTCTTAATACCAGCACGATCCCATGCCCGACAACGTTTCTATCACACACAATTTGAAAGCCGTGAATTCGCTCAATTATTAGTCTTCTTATCTAAATATAACTCAGGGTTACCAATCCTATCTCAGTAAATATACACAAAACTGAATTGCATTATTTTTTTCTTAAGTCGTTAATTACTTTGATTAATTACTAGGCGCCCCTCAATGGGTCGCAATTACGATTAACTTTCCTTGGAACCCCATTCAGCTAATAGACCCCGTTTGCCCCCCCCCCCTCCAATTCATAACCTTACTTTTTTACATCAGAAACTTTCGTGGGAGCTCGTACAACTTACGAAATATGTTTTTGTATTTTAATCTGAATCTTAAGGTACTACTATATAATATATACATAGACACATACACATACAATATGTGCATAAACATTCGCGGGCGCACGCTTGACTCACAAGCTTCATGGCAATTCGGACGAATGTAATAGGTAAGCATAAAATTCGATAAGCACAAACATTAGTTCTTTCACATAGATTGGCCCACCGAATAGCCTACAAAATTCTTACCTAGATATACACTTTGTATATTCCTTGTAAACGTTATACTTCAAGTACAGTTCCTGAACAAACACGAATGCATATTCGAAGATTTCCTCTCAGCTAAAGGTCTTTCTATCAGCGCTCTCTCGTGGATACACCTCCCAGATAGGTGCTTATACCGACCCAACTTTTAATTTCCTGACTTGGGGGAAATGTTTAACCGGCCGTGTTGCCACCGCGCGCGTCATAACACGCCATTAGCGACCACGCCCTCAAAGCAAATGTGCGTCGTGGCTCGAGTAATGTTAAGTTATGTGCTCTCCTCCGCTCGGAACGGCCTGTGCAAACATGCGACGGCTAGGTAATTCCAACGTAATTTAAAAAGAAATATTTCAAAAAAACTTCGTCGGGAGATGATTTTTGTTATCTGCTGCCACGCTTCGTCTGCCGGAAACATGATAGCGCGCATTCTCTGGCAGAAGTGCCGGAGCGTCATTACTGCAAAGGTAAAACTGTGGCACTGAACCACGTCGAATTCATTTTTAACCTAGTTCTGTGATCTATTCTCGTTCCATTTGAATGTTCAAGGAGACGTTAGAAAAACAGTTGCTTGCTGAGCAACTTTTCTTGTTACAAGCACAAGCCTGAGGACGCAAATGATTACCACTCTACCAACCACCTCACTCTTTTGTTTTACCGTGTATCGAAAATATTTTTTAGACGCAAATTAATACAGTTATCAAAAATTCATTCTTACAGTTTTAACACCATAGTGTGTATCTGAATTTTTCTGTTGTAATACACCAAAGGGAGTTTAAGATTTATGCCCCTGAAATATCACATATTATGTTGTCGAAATTAGCCAAAATTAAGCAAAATAATTTTGTACAAGCAAACGATACATTATTTAAAAAACACTCTGGCAAAATTGTGCATCGTATGACTGTACACAGTCTCAATTTTTTTAAGCATTTGGTATAAAAATGTTCGAGTTATTGGCAATTGTTTGAAATAAATGAAACATCACGGCCTTAAAGGACGGAAAACAATTACGGAACAAAAATCTAAAATTGGAAACAGCTCAATACTACTAGAACTAGTTCTGTCAACATGCTTATCTTACCAGTCATGCCACTTTAAAGACAATTCAACACCACTCCCATATTTAAATATGAAAATATACTAGCTTTATTTGGCAGACAAACTTTAACCAATCTTGATACAGATTCTTGAAGGTAAGGTAAGGTAATTGGTCTTTATGTCTCATCGACAGCGAGGTCAATAGAGATGGTGGTATGGAACTTGGTACAATGACTTGAGTTGATAGAGGAGTCGGCCATGGCATTTGTTACGGAACCATCCCAGCATTCGCGGCTGGAGTAATTTAAGGAATCCATGAAAAACCGAAATCACGATGTCCGGAGACGGGTATCAAACCCAGGTTCTCGTAAATACGAGTCAATACAGTGTTTTGAAATTAATTCGTATAGTAATTACCCTTAATGAGGCGCTTGACCGAATATTTTTTTCTTTTAAACATTTTTTTTTATATTTGCACGAGATATGGCTTATTTTGTAGACATACATTGTGGCTATTATTAATGCGTGTAAATCTTTTTCAGTTCGGTAGGTCAGTTGTTTTTCCTTTGAAACATAAAACCGTTTCATGCAAATTTGGACTTTAATGAGCTATTATAAAAGAACTACGAAAGCTAAAAAATTTTCATTGAGTATGGTTATAACGTATGTCTACAAAATAAACTATATCTCGAACAAACATAAAAATGTTTGAAACAATAAAAATTTTATGTCTAGCGTCTCCTTAATTTGCATTTTACAGTTCTGTGCTGGTTGAAGCAAGTAGGTCCTTTCTAGTGACACTCCCTGCTGCTGACAACACCGGTATTTCCCATGTAACTTTTAACCAGAATGGTAACCGATATTTTAAGCAGGGTACCAAGTTACTCTTCTGCGGGTATCATTTCTGTTGGTCTTGTTTTTCATGTAAGGTATGGTACGTCGTGTGAAACACTACTGAATCTATTGACTCGCCCTCTATGTGACTGGCTTGATGTGTTGGTTTAACCATTTTGTAAAAAATGCTTTGGCCTCTTAACATGTATAGTATGTTGCAAAACTGCATGACAGTATTTTTGGAGTAATACTCCATACCAGTGGCGAAACCTGGACGTGTTCCACGGCAATCTGACTACACACTTTGCGCACGTGGCAGATGTGTTGTTGAGACATCGGTGTATTACTGGAGAATTAGTTCCTCGCTTACTGGCTGTGCAGTGTACTTGCCTCTACCAGTCGAATGGTTCCACATACAACCGTGAGTTCTGTACAGTCACTGATAATCACCGTTTACCCTAGAATACTTGACGCTTCGCCTCTGCTCCATACATCTAGAAGAACAAAAATATTATTTGTTAGGTCCGAAAACGCACAGTTTATGTATTTCAGTTTAATGATGTATAGTGTGCATTTCATTCGGACTGGATCGCCTTACTGCAGAATGCCATTGTAGCTATTGCTTGCAACTGCACACCAGACGAGTCGTATTTAATTGGACGGGAGGCATTGTCCGATGTAGCTTTGCACAGTAAGATTACCCGTCCACGTGCCATTCTCTGTAAGTACGAGACGTGTAGTACAGTAACGGTGCGTTTCAGGGCCTATGTTCACATAGCAATTTTACCCTTAAATGAAATGTTTGTTCCCCTAAAATATTTACATACAAATTTGCAACACCCTTATGTTCACTGTAGGCCTATGCTAATTTTAATAATCTCTCGTATTAAAAACGGCCGCAGTAGTCTAATGGTCAGACTATTCGCCTCCCACCAAGGTGATCCGGCTTCGATTCCTAGCGGCGCCGGTTCCCGGATTTTCGCATGAGGGAATCGTGCCGGACGATGCCGTTGGTTAGCGGTTTTAATCGTATGTTTCCCCTTTCCACCCGCCCCCTCATTCCGGTGTTGCTCTTATTTCACATAATGTCACCCAGCTGACCAAAATCTCTCAATAACTCTCGTATTTAATTGATATCCGAAAAAATGATACGTATACATTACTTAACACAATATTAATCACGTAGTTAGGCAAGTGAATATAAATAAATAAATATATATATATATATATATATATATATATATATATATATATATACACACACACACACACACAAACATAGGTATACACTTTTTGGATGAACTCCCACCTAGATATTTCACCTGCGTGTGCGAACCGTGAGCAAGAGAGCTATAAGGGTGACACTGACATGTGCACCGAATGTCATTTCGCCGCTATGTGCATAAGCGAAAGCTACTTAACCAGCGCGCTGACTTCACGTAGACAACCCAAATGAAAGCGAATTTGAGCGGTGACATTCATGTATTCACTGAAAACAACTACGCTCAAAGTCAAATGCAAGCCATTTAGTTTCTTTTGTATCTGGTTATACCGATCCGACGTCAAGCAGTATGAGAAAGCAGTTTCGTCGATTTTGGTGCGATTTTCAATAGAATTTATAGCATGTGTGGTGTTTTGAAATTAGCAATTTGTCATCGTCTGAACGTGATTTCGTTTCGTATGAACATGTTTGTTTGCGATAAAAATAACTGGTTTATATTTAAAATATAATATTTAAAGAACGATGCGTCCCTTCATTAACTTTCATTTTTTTTTTTACTTATATTTTGTTTGTGTTTCACGTTACAAAATTTAATTTTCTATTACATTTTCACTTGTTGATAAACTGAGAACCATTAAATCTCTAAATGTTTTAATACTGAGCAAAATGTCGATTTTGGATAAAATGTTTTCACATATATGAAGTAGTAATTATATTTGTTATTACATAAATGCCAATATTTCGTGACTTAATCCTGGTGCACTGCTTGGAAAATTGATTTTGAATAAGAACTTTATTTTGGCCTGTAGTAAAGTGTAATACATCCGTCAACGAAATTTATTTCTTTGGAAATATATACAAAAACGGCGATCCTAGGAAGTAGTTTTCAAACAATTTCTCGGTGTGATGCAATTTCATTAATCTATTTACAACAACGTCCAATGTTCGAGTATTTGACTGAGGGGGTGGTAGGGTTTATGATTTATTTGACATTATAGTGGCTCGAACAAAACACCGCTTAAATAGTGGAGCTATAAATGTAGGGAAAGGAACCAGCAAGGATCTGTATTAAGGATATGCACGTAGCAAAGATTCGTAATTTTTAATTTGTCCGACGTAGTATTAGATTTACAGACGTTACTTTTGACTACATTTTCCACTTGTGGAAACTTTTTAGCTCTCATAGTCTTCCCATAGCGACCGGTGAAAGTTAAAATTTGCAAGTTACTGGAACATGCTAATAACAAAAACCAACTGACTTACGGGAATGAAATAATTTACACTGAAATTAGATTATATGAGTCATGTGCTTAAAAGGGTTTAAATCACACAATGCAATTCCTTTGTATTTTGAAAAAAAAATTCTAAAAATAACAATAATTTTCTTTATATTTGGCCATTTTTTAAAAAATACAAATGGACATGTTTGAGTGGTTTTAAATATTTTAACATACGACCCATACTATCTAATTTCAGTGTAAATTATGTCATTCGAGTATGTCAGTTGGCTTTTGTTACTAGCATGTTCCCATAACTTACAAATTTTGGCTTTGACATGCCGCTATGGGAAAACTGTGAGAGCTAAAAAATTTTCACAACTGAAAATTGTAGTCACAAGTAACTTCTTTAAAACTTACACTATGTCGTACGGATATAAAATTATGCACTTCTGTCACGTGAACGCCTTTGATGAATCGAAATCGGGTCACTCCACTTCTCTCAGCCTAAAGAAACAAATCGATTCAGCAAAATATTTTCTCACAAATTTGACAAAGGTTGTTAATTAGGATTGTTCTTATTTAAACTTCTATACGGGCGTCGAAAAATTTGTAAAATTGGTAGCGTTGAAATTCACCGCACGTCAGCATCGTAAACTTCTGCTCAAGTATTTTGTGTAATGCCATCAAGTGAACTACCACAGTAATACAATAACGCTCCTTCCTTGCTCTAGTTTACTAGAAGACGGAATGCGTGCTACGCTTGTAATGAGTAGAGCGCGCGCACTGGCCTCGGTTCATTACACACACAGTGGATGCGGAGGTCGACGGGAAATCGTGGGGAGAAGGTGGGTCGCCTGCAAGTGAAAAATAGCGGACGCACACCCTCGCACTTACGAATCAGTTCTTACGCAGCATGGTTTGCTCTGCATGTTTGCTCCCCTGTGCTCTAGTTAAAAGTTAATTAAATCGGGCGGAGGAGGTCCGGAAAACCGAAGGGTGAGCGGAGGGGTGACGGAATCCCTCGGACCACGAGTGGGATAAAGAGATCGAAAATTTACGTTCCTGTTAATTATTTCTCCTGCGTCGACTCGATGGAGCTGGCGCTCGTCGAGTCGTGAATAACAGCAGTAAATAAACACGTATAATGGGGGGACGATTATTAGTGGGAGTCGCGCAGCACGCGGGGATAATGAGTCGGAGAAAGCGTAAACGATCTCCCGGGTCTAATTATCGGGCTAATGCGTCCCGCCCTGGAGGGGTCTGCGCGTGGAACCCAATCTCCAAGACGCGGGGCGGTGCCGCGAGTGGCGGGGGGTGGCGGGCGGGAATAATTCAACGGGTGGAATAACGAATCGTTTGGAGCGTGCCTCTGAAACAACACCAAGCCCAAGGAAGTCATGGAATGTATGTGACGGAAGCGTGTATTCTCGTCTTGCCGCTGTAGCGTCGAGGAATCGATCCTAATACGGCCTAATAACTTGGTTACACTAGTCAATCATCAAAACAATGCTCTAAGCGGTAAGGCAATACATTCAGCAACTAATAATTAAGAATAGTTAAATTGCGAAGCTGAAATGAATTTCGTACCAACCATGTGCCCAATGAGATTGCCCATCTGCAGGATCTCAGGAACCACACGACTTTTCTTGAATGTTATAGAGTTTCTGGGCAACCTAATCTGCCCATGCCCATCTTTTTATCCTCTTGTCGCGGCGACGAAGTAGTTCCGCGTATATAAACAAAGATTAAAGAGATTTTAACAAATTGCCTATGCAGGACTTCACGACAAAACCCTTTTTGAGTCCAGGCTTGGGAGATTCATGAAATATGCCCTGAAAACTTTTCCATCTTCAAAGCGCCTAACTCGAGAAATGGTGAAATAAATTTGACTATGTCCAAAGGCTGGTGCATGAAGATAATTGTAAACTGTCGCCTTCTTATCCAGAATGGGAGGTCAGATTGATTCGAGATATATTAATCCGAGGAATGAACATACGTTCGCGGCATTATCACTAGTAATGATTTCAGCAAGTAATATAAAACAGAGAAGCCGAGCACAGGGGCTGCGAGCAGTGGCGCCGTGACATTGACTTTTGAACTCGATGACGTTACGCCCCCAGTCGTCTTGTGGGATGACCTTGACCTTTAATCTTGACCTTGAACCCCTTAGAGGTCACCAAAAGGTCAAAAATTCCTCACAACAAATTTCCCTTGTTACGCTAAAAATTTCTCTTTTACACTTAAACATTTTTCTTTTTTCTCTTTTTTCCTTAAAAAATCATATGGTGACGTTGTCTTCTCAAATCGGCTGGATAAACCCTTTCTTTGTCTCCTCAAAAATTCATATGATGCCATTGTCTTCTCAAAGCGAGCAGAATATGCAATTTTTTTTCGTGTGTCACTGATAATCAATATTGCAATATCAATCAAAACCATTCACTAAAATGAATCTAGATTTTTTTTTATTTAATAAGAAATATTAGTTACTTAGACTTGTAATATCTGTTTATGCATACCACCATATTAGCAATACCCCATCGATTTTCGTTTAAATCAATATCTTTTCAAATAAATTGATTTTAATAAAATTAAAAAATCTAATCTGTTACAATATACAAGGGATGTATTCCTGTAGGCCCGATTGTCCCACACACAAAACTGAGGTATACCTGATCGATTTCCAATAAAATCTAACAGTTTCCAAATAAAATAATTGTTCAATAATTGATTTTATTTTAAATTATAATACGCTGAAGTTGTTTCCCATAGTTCACCAGCTTTTCGTCTCGTCGATGGCGAAATCATTGGTGGCGGTTTTACACATCTTTATACAGGAGCAAATAGCTGTAAGAGGAATTGGACAATGTCAATGTTAAGGAACAATCCCAGTAGCCACATAGAATGATAATGGACAACCATGGAAAACCGAAATAAGAATGGCGAACCTGGGAATCGAACCTGGGTCCTCTCGAATGCGAGTCCATTGTCGCTCGGTGCAAGCTAGTAAATATTTAACATTTCTCTGTATTTTAGGGTTCAACAAGTGTTTACTTCGTTGTTACAATCGATGAGATATGATCTTGGAATTTTCCTAACATCCGTAAACATCTAATGCAGAGGTTTTCGGAGAGTAAAATTATTGTAATATCAAAACGCGTAAACTTTTAAAATTTGGTTACTATAGAGTCCTGGATATTGTAGTACTGAAAAAATATAAAAAGTATAGTTTTTCGTTTTTATAGATGTTGTGGTTTCAATCCCTTATTTTTCTAAATACCGTTTTAAATGTTTTACTCGCAAGCAAAGCATAGTACCGCCCACTGCTATGTAAATAAACGTCCGCCAGTGGAATATCCACTCGGCAAAAAAATCCCATAGAATTACGATTAATAGTTCAGATTATATCGACGATTGAATATTCAAGTCACTCGCTCGACATCTTACCTTTCCGTGCCCCTTAACTGTTAAAAAGTACACAGCAGAAACCATGGTTTCACATGTTTACACTAAAGAGAAACTTCACAGAAATGGACACTCAGCCTTGTCTTGTAATGAGTTCACTTTAAGTGAGGCCATTGATTTTTTGGTGAGTATTATTTTGCTTCAACTTGCTCAACAGCCTTAAGTGCACATCTCGGTATCACGCATTTGACTGTGTAAACGAGAACAAGGTTACAGAGATACCACACGTCTGAGATTGACAGATGGAACACCAAGATCCAGAACGTAAAAATACTTCTAATCATCGGTCATCAAGCAGAGTTGCAGATGTGCACATAACGCACTGATACATGCCGGTGTAAAACTTTTCGCCACGAATTAGTGGCTCAAACCTTAAGTAGAGACCGGAAAATGTCATGTGTTAACTGATGTCAAGGATTTATTCCAATTATATCTGCGTACTTAAGCAAATAGCGACTGCACATTGACTGCTTCTAAACTATCGGCTCAGGATCCTCCAGGAGGTGCCAAATGAGTCAAGGGCCAACTACGAAAGTGACAATTTCTTACATTTATTTGAATTCTAGCCTGAAGTGGCAGTTCGTAGATTGTTGCCAGGTAGAGCATAAGTTGCAGAGAATTGTATATAGTTGTGCGCTAGTTGACACTGAAGCCACTGGCACGCTGGTATGTAGGTGCCGCTTATTACTGACTGCTCACAACAGAACAAGTAGTAAGTAGATATTTAAGACCCGGTAGTTTTCGCGAAAAGACTTTTGCCCCACATTGTTTCAGTGCCATACGTGTACACCTGCAGCTCAACTTCATGATTATTGGCATAATGTTTTTGTGCCACGATTTTGTCGCGAAAAGATTTTTGCACCACTTTGTTTCAGTGACTCACGTGCACATCGGCAGTTCTGTTTCAAGGTTATTGGCAGCGTATCTACGTTCAGATACGTTTCTCATTTGACTGCAACAATCAGAATAAGGTTATTGCGAGTCTGTACGTCTATAATTTGCCAAGGCCAGTGAGAGTAAAATCATCAAACCACAGACGATGTAGCAGAACTGCAGGTGTGCACATGACGCGTCGGAACCAAATGTTGCAAAAATCTTTTCGCCATAAAATCGTGGCTCTAGTTATGATTCATTTGACTGTGCCAATCATAACTGTGACAGTATGTCTGTGATTTGCGGGTTAACCTTCAGATGTTGTATGTTAAGGCATCCAATCACTGACCACAAAGCAGAAATGCAGGTGCGCACGTAAGGCACTGAAACAAAGTGATGCAAAAATCTTTTCTCGAAAACTACCGGGCTCTACCCAAATGGTATACGGCGGCGCGTATACAGACTGTACAGTTCTCGGCAACTTGTGCCTTCCCTGGCAACCAACCTTGAGCCGCCACTGCTAGCCTGTACCCAAACAACATTTCAGTTACTAGAGAAATACTTCCAACACAATATTACGAGAGTCTATATCACGTATATAATTTACAATACCAGAACTAGCAAGACCACTCTTCTTATAAAAACACACTTGCAACATGCCACTACCACATCTTGAGAGTATTCCTTTAAAACCAAACCGACATAACCTGAAGACCTTTCTTGGAAAGTATCTTCTCCTTCTGTAGCGTCTTTTTTTGTACGAGCTATTCAGTTGCCAGCCAGACACCAGAGGAGACACACACAAGGAGATACACTGAAGGCCCTGCCGCCCATGCACAAACACTCTTCAACTAAGATGCCATACTATGGAAAACGCTTTAAAAGGATGATGTTACTGGTGAAGTTGATCCTTCGAAGTTGAATACTAAAGTGGTTGCAGCAGAAGAAAGTTTTGTGCTATTGTCTTTGTTATATCGGTTTGGTTTTGAAGGAATACTCTCAAGATGTGGTAGTGGCTTGTTGCAAGTGTGTTTTTATAAGAAGAGTGGACTTGCTAGTTCTGGTATTGTAAATTATATAAGTGATATAGACCCTCGTAATATTGTGTGTTGGAAGTCTTTCTCCATTAACTGTAATGTTGGTGCTTCGACCGTTGTTATCAACTGTATGCAAGCTCATGTTGTGTTCAGTACGAAGAAAGTTAAGTTTGAACTTGGTGATGAATTTATGGTATATGTTGAACTAGATGGCCTTAGCTCCGTAATCGTAAGCTTTCTGTGCAACGTGTGCAAACCATCATAAACACAAACTTGAGATTTAAAAATATCCTGGTATATTGACTTGATAGTGTACACACTGTTCGTATGTAACTAGTTTCTTCATGTTAAATAGTTTTTAAGTCAAAGGCACTGTCTACCTCAGAACCTTGGTAGGATCAAGATTTAGGAAATACATGTTTAATTATATTCGTTGTGGTTCAGTACCTCTCCAACCTACATGTATTACCGTCACTGACTTTTTGATCGTCTCGGCTCGACATATAAAGATCTTTTAGTCGTTTTTTTTTTCAATACGCTGTAAACTGTTAGCTAAGAATGTCATTCATAAAATCTCTCTAAAAACACCTCGTCAAAATTTTTTCCCACATTGAAATTCCGGTAGTAATATTTCTCTTATCTCAAAGCAGGAAATCGCTTTTTTCGAAAACAAAAAAATGAAACGTGAGTGACACAAACCTAATATACGCTACTTTAAACAGTAAACCCCTATACTTGGTCTCGCCCGAGTTCCGAGGTAAGCAGCAAGCATCCTTAATATCTTAGGATTATACAATCACATTACGTGCAATGTTCCTTCCTATTGGACTGACTGACAGGAGGAAGCATAATCTGGTAAAAAGGATTTGTGTGTGAAACGTACCAGGGGATTATCAATCAAATGACGTGATAAGGGAATACAGTTAATCTTCCACGTAGAGAAATACTTGTAAAGTAACAGTAACACTACCTTCACGCGAAGTACGAGCACGGAGGGCTTATGAGCAAAGCTGCATTAGGTAAGCGCATTACGCTCTCTCTCTCTCTCTCTCTCTCTCTCACACGTAGAAGACTACTCAAGTCTGAATTTTTAAACGCGCTCGCTGGGCCTTTTCGCAGCCAGCCTTGGGCCTCATAATCAACAGAGCGGTGAGAGTGAAAAAAAAAAAAAACTCAGGTGAATAATTCGCAGTGTTTTGCACGACCTGCGCTTCACGCCGGCTGTGCGCCAAATTGCAAACCTTTCCACTTTAACCCGTCTACCCGGAGGGGGGGGGGGGAGACATAACGTGCGGGCTTGCGCACAAATTCCGTTCAAAGTTAATAGCGTCTTTCTTGAAATACGCGATGGGCTAAGGTCGCGCGCACACCTTGTGTTTTCCTACCGCCTGGTTTTCGCACAAAGTCGTGGAAGCACATGCCACATGAGGGAAGGGTTTATTAAATGAACGATCGGTGACTTAAGCAGGTGCCGTGCTTTTAATATTAGGGGAGCGCGTAACATGTGAGTTGTAGTTGTCGGTTATGGGTACCCATACGCAATGTTCGTAATTTCTCCCCTTCTGCGGGGTTTCGGAATGATTAATTCCACCCATTAATTTATACTGGGTAGAAGCTGTTCGTAAATAAAATGACTGTGTTCCTGGCGTATGAACGTTGTTTGATCCTGTACAGGCAGTCGCCTACTTTCGCACGCGTGTTCTTGAAATAGTGTATGAAAGTTGAACGATATACTTGCATGTTATACAAAGGGTTCTAGTCCAAAAATACCAAAAAATATCCTTGAAAAACCATAAATTGTAACAAAAATGTTGTTTCAAGTGCTCTTCATTCCCACGTAGATTAAGTGTATCATAATTATTTGGTACATACACAATAAATTATTTAAACACTGATGTAATGCTTTAAAATGGTGCTACATACTGTTCCGAAAATCGTGTATGCTCGGTAGTTTTGGCAGAGTAGAAATTGTGTTGCAAGTACGTGGAATAAAGGGGACAGATGTATGGAAAATATCTCAAATGTATGGAAGTTGAACGTATGAAAGATGTCTGCCTGTCCTTTTTTTTTTTTTTTTTTATGTGAAACAGTTGAACGTATTCTAAAACGTGTGTTTACAAAATTAACTCACACTTTAAGTTGTGCTCTAATTATTTAAACAATTCAGCACTCTTAATAGAAACAAAAGTTAAGAGCCCTTATAAAAAGGTTTAAAACACCTTTCCATACATGCACTGAAAAAAGAGTTTAGTTGTAGGTACCATACTTGTGTTAAAATAGGGACAACAATACAGTTTGGTTGTTGGTACTGCTCTAGACAGATCCTTTAACAGCCTGTTTTGTAGAAGTTACCATCCTGTGTGTACAAACAACAAGAATCTTTGTTTCTTCTACAAAACAGATTGTTGAAGGAACTGTCCAAAGTAGTAACAACAACCAAACTGTTATGTTGTCGCTATTTTAACACATTTATGGTACCTGCAACTATACTCTTTTTTCAGTGTCGATATAACTACGTTAACACCACCCGTAAGACACACAACAATAAGCCTACGATTGTCTGTACATAATATCCGTTTATAAAATTGTAGGATCCCCGCTTAAAAATCCTATGGAAAATGAATAATTGTGGAAACATGTAGGTACAGTACAGTTCTCGTCAAATTCATTTATTCAGTTTATTTTTCTTTAAGTCTCGTCAACGGTGAGGTTACCTGTATTAGAGGCGGTTATTATACAACTTCTTACAAGGATAGGAACTAAGAAAATGGTTGTCAGCCGTTGCCTATACTAAAGGCGCTACATACCACATGTTTCATATTCGTTGTTATGTACAGCGAAACGCGTTTTCTTTTCTACGAAACTGTTGAAAATTCGCCCATTGTGTAGTATTCTAATAAAAAAATACTTCGAAATGGACGGAATGTCATTTTTACGACACCATGCTAATTAAAAAAATGTTTCTAAGCCCTCCAACAAATCTGAAGCCAGTCTTTGATGGCAACCGTACGTCAAAAATGTACTCAGCGGATGTATGCAAATTTATGATGGAAACGTAGAATGAATTTTGTCGCAGACTTTCACCAATAAAATTATATGATCGCATAAAAATTGATCGGCGGGAAACTTGTACGGTTGTTCAGCGTTTGGCTTGCAGTTATGATTCGTCATTTTATATTCTCTTCAAGGTCGACCTTATACCTGCTTTACTCCTGCGGCGACCTTGAGGAACCATCGCAGCATTAGTGTGGAGCGATTTCGGGATACCATGGATAACCCGAGACTGGAATCGAATCCGAGTCCTCGCGAATGCCAGTGAACGTGTTACCGTTCCTTTAAACCAAACGTATACTCACCTAATTTAAGATATTACCATCACCACCGTTCATTTAATATTCTCACATAATATATTTCTACTTGTCAAGACTGGATAACTGTTTATAAGGTCCCTATAATATTACTAAACTGAACCCTAATATTGCTTATAAACGTTCTAGTAAATTCTACTTTAACGCGGAGTATGGCCAAATCGCGTGATGGAAGAATATCAGGCCTTGTTCTCTAGCATACACATTTAAAAACGTTCACTTGCTTCCCAGAAAAATAAATTCGTGCCGTACAAAAAAGGTGGTTCCAAGGACTAGCATACATTAGGGAGGTAGATTAATAAGTGGGGAATGAAAAATAAGTGCGATATCATTTTGATTTTAAAATATTAACAAGACTTGGCGTCACTTATGTACTAATAGGGGGGTTGAAAATTAAATTACAAACGATTATTAAACAGACACTGTTTAAGAGAACAGAAGTAATTACCATCGAACCCTCTAGGACGTAGTTGGTTACACGTATATTCATGATGTTTTTAACTTGAGTATGGCTGAGGTAGTTGAACATTTTAACCACCCTCCGAGTAGCCTAACCAGTAGGTCAGTTCTTGAAGGTTTTTACAAATATCACCCAAAGAGCATACGTTGGGAAGACGCCATTTTTGAGAAAGTTTCATCGGCGATCTTCGGTTTACATCACCCCTTCATTATGACCCTGCTTCTTTCATAACTCTTTCACACACACACACATCGGATTTGAGAGCCCTTGCTGACCAAAACGTAAACCCATTCACTCATAGTACAGAAACCGCAGTACACAACATTGTTAAAACAAACTTACCCATTACGGCTTACACGAAATAACTACACGCCGTACACATTACGCAACGAACTTGGCACACTTTCATGATTCCACTTCAAGCTATTCTCAAAAGGCAAATTATGTTTTTAATTATATTTAAATTAACCCGTGATAAAGGTATTGAAAACTTTCCGTTAAACTCATGTTCAGTATTTGCAGATATTATTTAAAAACTTACGCCATATCTTAACCTGTAAAAAAATTTTTGTACTTTTACAAAGAAAAGCCTTGGAAACCCAGTTGCCTTCCTTGTAAAACTACAATGGTTATCCTTGTAATTAAATACAAATTATATGTTTGTAAAATTACAAGGACTAGCCTTGTAGCTGTACTTTCAATAAGGAAAAAAATAAATTTAAATGTTCATTGCACTTCATAAATAACACTGAACTTATTTATCAAATAAATTTTGAACAAAGGACGTAAACAAGAGATTATTTTGAAAAAATAAAAAAAAATCTCGGGAGGTGGAATGTTTCGAATTACTAATCCCACGCTTAGAATCTATGTATCTCGCCCCTAGACCACCATGACTTATATGCGGAGAGGACTTTATTTATTTGTATTCATTCAAATCAAAGTTCAGTAATAATTCTTCCTATAAAAGCAAGCAATTAATATAAATATTCACTTATTCCAGAAAATAGTTTTCATATTGTGATCTTTTCATAAGTAATTTCCGGCGAACTTACGATTTTTGTAGGCTACACATTTTTTTCTAAATTTTTTTGCAGCAAATAAAATCCTTTTAACGTTATATACTAATAATTTTACAAGGACTATTTTCAACATTTACAAAAGTTTGTACAACGACGAAGAAGTGCCTTGTCATATTTTACAAAATAATTTACAGTGCAGGAACTGTCGGTAAAGGTACAGGGAATTCCTTTGTAGTATTACAAAGTTAACCCTTGAAACTGCATGAACTAATGATTTTACAAGGATATTCTTTGTACTTTTACAAGGACTTGTAAAAGTACAAAGAATACCCTTGTAAATTTTACAAAAAATTTTTTTAGAGTGTACGCCATATAATATGTTGTGCTATAAGTATTGGCCATTCGGGATAAAGTGTACACTAAAGATTCAACGTTTAAACTTTAGCAGGTACAGCATGAGAACTTAACATTTACAAGAGTTATCTTACTTGATGTAAGGTTGGTAAACGGATTGTCGAATGTAGTTCCGGGTATTTTCCTATTTAAATGCAACAATACTATAATAAAATCAACTGTATTTGACATATTTGTGTTTCATATAATTAATATTTTTATCAAACTATGTAGGTTCCTACCGACTGCACAATTTATCCTACACACGCGACAAACATCAAGTAACATGTCCAGAGAGGTTAGACATTCCCCTTCGTTAGACGTTACGGGCGGAAAGATACGAATTGGCTGAAAATAGAAATTTAGCAGGGCTTTTATGTGTGCCTACTTTATCGCTAACCACCTACAATAATGTCACTGTATCTGTATTTAAAACATTCCTACGCCACGCTGTTAGT
This sequence comes from Medauroidea extradentata, assembly GCA_003012365.1. Taxonomy (NCBI): domain Eukaryota; kingdom Metazoa; phylum Arthropoda; class Insecta; order Phasmatodea; family Phasmatidae; genus Medauroidea; species Medauroidea extradentata. The sequence continues at coordinate 23,589 of PNEQ01104001.1, forward strand.
AATTAATGTGAGAAAATGCCAACAACTCTACTGAATGAAGGTTGTCGTCTCCGGAGAGCCTGAATAAACACGATAAAGCATGATCGAAAGCGGAAGTGACGTGGTAGTGTAATTAAGACTGTGATAAACAGGGAGAGTACATCTAAATAAATCCCGTACGCAAGGGAGCATGTTCCATGAAATTTAGCAAATCAAAATCTGTGATCTAACCTATGGTTTCAGTTGCAAAGGATAAGAAACTAGCACCACGTCATTTCATGTATTTCCAGAATAAACTAGTATGTTTTATTTGGGTTTTAATGTTGATGATTGACGGGGGATGGTGATATCGGCCTGTAATTGCTCACTCATAAATACTACGACTGCAGATTACTACACGGGATCTACCTACTGAGCAGGCCTTCGTAAATGGACTAGCGAAAACAAATCCTCAACCAAAGATTATCGAAGTTTCCCTCCTCCATCGGACAACCTTATCAAGGAAAACTGAATGTTACAATGAAACAACAACGGAATGTAACCAAGCATAGAATTAACTAATTGTATTTTTTTAGTACGTTGAAAAGTTTAATACATTAATGAAATTTTTTTATGAACACGGCATTTATGAAAAGTGTCTCTTGATCATTCATGATGCGTACGCTAACGTTAGTATTAGGAAAGGGGGATTTGTAGCTTACATCGGGTTCTCGTTGTCTAACGTGGGAGTTAGGACTGTCTTATTTTGTGCTCCATGCTTCCGAGCAGGTAGCCACGGAGTTTTGAATGAAGAATCAGTGTTAACGAAATTTCTCGGTGGATCAGTTCTAAATATGACTCTAAGTTTATTCACATTGCGACAAAAATGTGGTAGTTGAAAAATTTAACCACGTATAAAATTTTAAGTAACTAAATTTTAACTTTAAATTCCAGATAATAACACTAAGCATAAAATTTGGCATGCATTTAAATGAGGTATTCTTTGTTTATAAATGTTGTCCAAGATTATACTTGAAGGATATATATTGATAAAATACCTTCATTTTGAAGTGATTTCTTCAAAAAAAAAGTCCACATCTCAGATGTTTTTAAATCCAATTGTGGTGTACAGAGGTGTCCTACTTAATCAAGTTTAAAATTTCTCCGTGTTAGTTACGTGATCTGAGCCACAAAATACGATGACTAGACAAATTTCGCTGTGGTCTCAGGTCCAGTGAAGCTTGCCGTACGTAACAAGAGACGATGTAAGATTTGTGTCACACCACAGACTACTTTCTCTGCAGCTAGTTGTTACATCGATTGAGTGGTCTGTTCGCAAAGTGCAGCATTACAGAGGACAAAACATTTTCCCGTGTGACAGTGCTATCTGCATTTATCAACCGCATTATTCCGAGGATCACAACTGTGTCACACTATTACAATGACCAATCGTTGGACGAGTGAACCTTTTCAAAACCAATCTTTAAAACAGTCCTTGTTCTTAAAATTTTAAACTTTTTATGCAAATTCTAGCTGTATTACTATATAAAAGTTGTAACACATCAAGATTGTTTGATATATTCCTGATATTTTATTTAAAACTATGTTCAAATTGTTACAGTTATGAAATTTGTGCTGTTTCATAAATTTAAACAATAACTATAATTCATAGTAGTGATTTGATTTCAGATAAGGCTTACAGCTGAGAATATTAATTAAAAAAATGTAAAAACAACTATTTTTAAGATATTTTAGGTATATATACGTCAAACTTATATAGAAACAGATCGTAAATGGTTGCGTTCAGTTCTTTTGAAACTACGTATATCAAAATGTTTATATGTACTGTACATATATATATATATATATATAAACATTTATTTGTATCTATTAATTCTATACATTCAAAATCCATTTATAAAATACTTATTTCAAGCCAAAATCCGTGAGTAGAAAATATTAGTTTTGTTGGGGACAAACATGCACAACATATAAAATGTAGATGCACCTGGAACTTCCGCAGTTGACAACGTTACACGAAAAAATGAATACAAGCTGTAAACTTAAAAAGTACCGCTTCTACTGTTTTATGTTACAATGTACAATATGGCGTGTATTTATGCTAAACACTGTAATTGAAATTGACGAGTTTCTTTCAAGTCAGTGTAAATAAAACTAAAAAAGAAGTAATTCTAGGGAAAAAGGTATTGCTAACTTCAATAGCAAATGTTTCGTCTGAGTTTTGAATTTCTAATAGCCTTATTTGTGGGAACATACTATTCTATATTTTATTCCTGTGTAAATAATTGTGCTGAGGGAATGCATTCACCTTAGTAAAATATTTGTTCACGTAATTGCGAAACCAAATATTATTTCAGAATGCCGTTTATCAGTTTGTCCAAGTGGCCTCCCAAAGAAAGTTCCGCTTTCAAGTTAAAAATATTCGTAGTTGACGGATGTGGTAAGATAACTCCTCTGAAGAAAAAAAAATAACTTTGTGTTTTGGGCTGAATCCTACATCAATAATGACACATCGAAGTAAAAATTGTACCTTTTGTAGAACTTATACAATTAAAAACTAACTCACCTGCAAAAACAGAGTGATTCACATTGAACTTCAAGATTTAATACTGACTCGTAGAAGTTAACTGTTTTTAATTTGAGAAAATAAAGGGAATAGCTTAGCCCGACATACGTTCCAATGGCCGTTTTTCTATTGTTTGCAAGACTGTCTTGCTCGAGACACACCCTGGTAATGCCTGCTGCAAAGTGCGGCGAAACGTCGGTACACGATACCATAAATACGCGGCTCCAGCCCGGAAGCCAAGACTGCAATGTACATTACACATTCTTTAACTCAAATCATTGTTACGTGCCACTATACAAAAACTGTAGAACATTAGTTTTTATTAAATGTCATTCGAAAATATGTACTGCTATATAAAAACAGAGCAGTAATCCGTAAAAATATACAACTATGCAATTACAGCCGGAGAACTGATTTAAGGCCAAACCTAGTGGTTACACAACGATTTTAGATATTTTTCAAACGCTACCTTACACCGTTATAGAAAAATTGCTGATTTATTTATTTATTTTTTTGCTTTATTATATACCAGTTTGTACGTTATTTTTTCATGACAGTAATTTAAACAGTTTTACAGTTTTTTGAACCTAAATTATAACAAATTTTCATATGAAAATTCATGAAAATAAATACATAGAATTTTTTTCCGGCGAAATTTACATTATTAGGTAAAACTTCTACGTATAATTCTAGTACACGTCATTTGTCCTGAAATCGTTACACTAATCGTAGGATAACGGCTTTTAGGACCAACAAGTGTAGGAACAACAATTTTAAGGCAAATGGCTTTAAGACAAACGACTTTAGTACAAACATATTTTAGGATATACGATTTTCGGACAAATGAATTCCGAGCTACGAAACCATAAAAAAATTATTTTAGGATTATCGAGATAAATACAAATGTCACGCTGCCTACAACTCTGCAGCCTTGAACTATTTTCGAAGCTTTCTGTTAAAAATTGTTTGAGTTCCCTGCACCAATGCAAAAAAAAAAAAAAAAAAAAGAAGAGTAGCGTAAAGGGTAGTTTGGTTGTAAGTAGTCTTAACGTTTCGTCAACATCGAGGTCGAGACGGTCACACACTACTTATTATAATGACGGGAGATGATAGAGTAGTCGTTCATGGTCTGCGTTGAAGAATAATCTCAGCATTCACCTGAAACGATTTCAGGAAAGCATGGAGAACCGAACACGGGTCCTCCCGAACGCGAGTCCAGAGTGTTACCGCTGCACCACCTCGCTTGATAAGAACAGTTACGTTTGGTTACCTGTAGAGTGGTTCTCCGTCAGCTTCCTTGAACCACAGCACCATGTAGACGGCGTCGTCACTGTCGCGAGGTGCAATCTCACATGGCAGCATCGTCTTCTTCCCCAGCACTCCCTCCACGTCCACCACGGGGACTGCAACACAGCCAGGGTTGCCACACTTAGTACTTAGGCACTAAGTATACCACTTGCAGTTGTAGAGTACTTATCTATATCAACATGGCCGCGTCTAGAGGGTACTAAATGGGCATTTGCCCCGAGTCGCTTATTCTAGAGGGCCTCACATTTTGGTTTTAACATATTTTTGAAAAATCATAATTTGAAATGAATGGGATTGTCTAAAGCACCCATTAAACTACATTGATTGCTGTGAAATAAATATTGTAAGTGTAAAGTCCACGTAAAGACAACAACCTCGATATTCAGAATTGCCAAGGTCAGAGCTATGACAATGCAAGTAATATGTCAGGAAAGTATGAGGCCCTGCAAGCGTATATTATCACTGCACATAAAAAGGACGGGGGCCTTAAATTTATGCTGCCACCCCCCTCCCTACGGGGTCAAACATTCTCATGAAGTGTCCCTGTGTGTGTGTGTGTGTATATATATATATATGTGTGTGTGTGTGTGTGTGTGTGCTATGTATAAATGTATGTATAATAAAATGCACTACTCTCTCATCAACGCACAGCCCAAACCGCTGGACCTAAAGACGTGGAAATTTAAGGCTACGGCCTACACTACAGCAATTTTCACGTCATATTTTTATTTTACATGTGCACCAGAAATTATTTTATTATTTTAGATACAAATTGTGACTAAATTTTGCTCTTATGTAAATTTCTATCGCTCTTAGTTTTTACGTAGACCCTAATGAATCGTAAACGTCGAAATTTATATATATGTACGCTACTAAAACCAACTGACTTATCAAACTGAAAACATTTACAGTGACTAACGATGTTGTAGACTACAAAGACTCCTATGTAAAAAAAAATAAAATAAGAAATTTTTCGAAATTTTAAATAATTATTGAATTTTTTTATATTTTAGTTTTAAATTTAAGCGATATTTTTCTATATAAAATACAGCTTACTTAGTAAATATGCTATCGAAAGGAATGCAATTTTTTCCTTTAATTAAATGAGATTTAAATTTTTTTCCAAACCACGATAGGGAACAATTACTGTCAAAAATATTTTTATTTTGTCAAAGTTGACGATGAACATCAACTTTGAAGTTTTGTGAAGACTATTCAGTCACAAATTATACACGTTGAAGAAAACGAAATTCATTACGTTCTTGTTAACATAGACACTCTTTAAAAATAACATATCCTTATTAGAATGTGATAAATTCGATCATCATATGTATTTAATGTAGCTACGACTTTGTGATATAAGCACTTGCTAACATGTACAGTTGCACCAATTTTTGCTGAAGCAAAAATTAATCAGTCATTTGAGTCACTTTCAAGAAAGAGTTGTTAAATATAGTTGTACTGAATATATACATTTATATATATTCTAAATAAGATAATGTTATTTTTTAAACATTGGTATACATGTCACGTCACGTATGTGTTCGACATTTCAGTTATGAATAAACGTGACAAGTGGTGTTTTTCAAATGACTGATTCAAATATTCTAAAAAATAATGGCTTAGTAATATACAAGAAAATGTTCATATTCATACATATTTTCTACATAAATTTTATTTTAGAGAAACACATACTAAATTCACAATAGACCTTGTACAAACGATGTATATCGTTAATATCAAAACACGCATTCCCTTGTTTGTCGTGAACGAAATAACAGCAGCGTTCATTATTAGTGTGAACTAATCATAAAAAACCACATAATCTACTGTATACCGTGATAAATCTCATTTCAGCTACAACAGCATTGGGAAGTAAAAACTTGATTTTCTTGGAAAAGGTAGTTTTTCAAGTAGGAAATAAAGCAATACGTACTCAAATATAATATAAGTCATTACCACAATTAGTCCTGTGTTTGACATTTCGTTAATACGGGCATTCATACCTTAGTATCACAGAGAATAAATGTTTGCCCTGAATGAGTTTGCTCATAAAAGCTTTAGTCCGCAATTTAAAAAAAAATAATAATCGGGTCAATTATCCGCTTTACAACACCAAATTAACCCTCCGCCGGTGCTCACAATGCTCATCTAACTGCTTTGTTCGTATCTTTATGTTTAGTTATTCTGCAGTACGCTTTAAAAGAACACGTATGGTGGACACTTAGATATCAACCAATGGCATATACTTGGCCCAGTTACTGATTTATTTATATCCTATATAATAATCGAAGTCACTATCTCTGTGGCGTCTCTAAAACACCTTCAGAGAGAGAAATATTACTAGCGACAGGAAAAATTCACGTGTTCACTGCCCTGTATGCTAGCCTCCACCGCGCTGACACAGTGATACCACATTAACCGGAGTGAGTATATTTGCTTCTCTACTATTGGCTTAGCGCCCCCCAGAAGGAGTCAAACATGTCAATCTTCAAATGGGAAAGTTACATGAACATACAGTTGTTTGACTTCTAGCTTGTGCCTACAAAAAAAAAGCCAGTGTTTCAGGTCACTAATTAACACCTTACAATTATTTTTCCAGCTACGTCAATGTTTAAACATCACGACTGTGCTAGTTGCTCCAAGAAGTAAATAATTCAAAAAGGTCGCTAAACATCGTGCCAGTTTACAGACGTTCATTATTGCAGTAGCCCATAACGTGAAGCCTCTAGAAAGGAAAAGGTTTTTGGTTTCACGCTTCTCGATTGTTCTGGATAATGTCGTAGACGACGAGGTTTACTGCATGTACAGCAGGGCCGAACTGTTCGCTGGAAATTCTAAGTCAATCGTAAGGTGCCGTGTGAATAATCACCAGACATTGAATGGTTATTTTATGTTGTCTTTCTTCATGCAATGACTATATTCCATTTCGGAATGAACTTTTTTTTTGTTATTGTTCTACATCAATATTTGATTTTCGTACCTTCTTTTATTATATGACTACATTCCTTTCCGGAATTGTGGTTATGTCATATATTTCTTTACAACTGTTAATACTGGGTTTTCATATGTTTATTGTTTTTACTGTAGTTGGTTTTTTCTCTAACACGGCAACATTCGCTCGTAATGGCTTACGTCAGACTAAGGTTAATTCTACAACAGGTTATAAAGATAATGTTAGAAGTTTGGCACAGGGAAAATTGATTTAAAATTGAATCTATACAACAGTTGCGTATTTTTCTGGCCCACGTGCGATTGCAGCAAAACCAGCGGCAGAAATTTTCCCTGTATCAAACTTTCCCATAAGAAAACACATTTGCTTTCTAACATGTAGTAGAATTAACCTTAGTCAGACAAGAAAGCTTAGTTCGCTCGTTTGGAGTTAGTAGCGTATCGGGGTCGTGTTCCAAAGTGATAGGCAATGACTATTCTCAATACTGAGTTGTCCGTGGGACCATTAGACACGTAGTAGTAGGTACACTCCTCCTCGAGTATAGGCAGGGCCCGGTAGTTTTCGCGAAAAGATTTTTGCCCCACTTTGTTTCAGTGTCTTACATGTACACCTGCAGCTCAACTTCATGATTATTGGCAGAGTGTTTCTGTGCAGAGTTATTATTCATTTGACTGTGCCAATCAGTACATGGATAACTATGACACAACACGTCTGTGATTTGCGGGTTTAACCTCCAGACGTCGTATGTTAAAGCATCCAATTTGACCACAAAGCAGAGATGCAGGTGCGCACGTAAGGCACTGAAACAAAGTGCTGCAAAAATCTTTTCGCGAAAACTACCGGGCCCTAAGTAGCGTACAATATGCAAGGAACATATTCTCCAATAATATTACTCGGTTTAAACAACACGTGTGTATTGGTTATGACCGGTATGCACATTGATTCTATGTGCTCAAAGTGTATAGTAGAGCTTATATTTAGAGACACTGTTGAATCTCGAGAAAAATTGATTGTTTACAAGGCTTCAACAAGCTGTGTGTAACACTGAAGGTTGTGCACCTGTATTGGCTATTGTTAGAGATACTGGAAAATCGCGGGAATAGTTGAGTATTTGCTAGACTCCAACGTGATGTATATAACACTGAATGTTTTGTATCAACATTGGCTATCGTTTATTTGTAGCGTTGTTTCTCTCTACAACAGGCCCGGTTAGAACTGCACAGATTGGACACACAGCGTGTGTGATTTGCCCCAAAACTGTTCACACGTGTCACGGTTAATATAATGTAGTTTATTGGAGGCTATTTTAAACATTTTCGCGATTTTCCAGTGTCTCTAGCTATTGTTAATATGAAGCACTGTGTCCCCCTTCAACAGACCAAACTATAACTTTACAGTTTTAACACAGAACGTGTGTGATTTGCCAGAAAACTGTTCACACGTGTCTCGATTGAGATACTGCAGTTTACTGGAGACTATGTTAAATATTTTCGCGATTTTCCAGTGTCTCTACCTGTATTGTATGCCTTGGAACAAGACCACGATATGCCACTGTTTGAAGTGTTTTCAGAAAAATTATAGAATATGAAGTCTAGAAGTGTGTATCAAGAATCAAACCCGGGTCCTTCCGAATGTTAGCTGTAGCTGTAACGTAAGCCTACGTTGTTGTTTGGCATCCTCGTGAAAGACATATAGGAGAGAGTTTGCAACCAACCCCGGGGCTAGTACCTCAGAGACGTGGTTGTAGCCGTGCAGGGAGAAAGTGGCCGCTTAGCTTGATCTCCTCCGCCGATCAGATTGCTTCATCGGCCAGTTTACTGTTCCCTTCTTTTTAGTCGGATCATGGTTAACTAAACACTTTTCGTAAGCCCTTGCTCCGCTTTCTTTTATCTACACGCTGCGTAGCCTTCCGCCATGCGTAGAGCAACGAAATTATAGCGAAAACGTTTAGCGTCAATCGGTTTCAATGCCTCATGTGTAGAACAACTGATTTTTGGAAGAAAAAAAATATATTGCATCAACTTTTTTAAGGGCGCGGTCCACCGCAATTTTCATCGCCATTTTTTTTATTTTTTATTTGTACTAGATATTTTTCCTTACTTGAGACACAAAATGTGACTAAATTTGGTTCTTTTGATATTTTTTATCTCTCATGGTTTTCGCGTAATGACTTGTTAAAGTCATATTTTGCATGTTTCCGTTTTAAGGGCTACACTTAATACCAAATGATAGGCTATATCAAATTTTAAAAAATCACAGTGGGTAAAGACATTGCAGGCTACAATGTCATGCTCATAAAAATAAATAATAAGACTTATTTGTATTTTAAACAAATGCTGAAACTGAAAATAATAATTTTTAAAAATTCAACAAGGTTTTTAAAACACAAATCTTTCTTTATTCTTTATTTTTATGAGCATGACATTGTAGCCTGCAATGTCTTTATCCATGGTGATTTTTTTGGGTTTGGTACATCAGTTGGTTTTAGTGTAGTCGTTAAAACGGAATCATGCAAAATATGACATTAACAAGCCATTACGCGAAAACTATGAGAGATAAAAAAATTTCATAAGAACCAAATTTAGTTACATTTTATGTATAAAATAAGAAAAAAATATCTGGTACAAATAAAATACTTAAAAATGGCGATGCAAATTGTGGTAGATTGCGCCCTAAATTCCTTGCATGCACATCTGCAGCTCTGCTTCGTGGTTATTAGCTGCGTGTGTTTGTGCTGAGTCATCTCTCATTCGACCGAGACAGTCAAATACGGTTATTGAAACACCACGCTTGTGTGATTAGCGGGTATAGCCCCAGACGATGAGAGTTGAAAACATCCAGCTAATAGCGACGTCAAAAATTAGCGTTTATTTTATGCAAACGATAGAATACCAGCAAATATAAGTTCCTGTCAAATTCGCAATTGGCCCCTGACTTATTTGTAGAACCATGATTTTATGGTGAAAAGATTTTCGCAACGTTTGGTTTCAATGTGTTGTGTGTACACTTGGAGCTCTGCTACAGCGTCTGTGATTGGATGATTTGACTTTCGCTTGCCTTGGCAAATTACAGGCGCACGGAGTCACAATTATCGTATTCTGATTGGTGCAGTCAAATGAGAAACGTCTCTGCACAAAGATATGCTGCCAATAACCATGAAGCATAACTGCCAATGTGCACAACGAGACACTGAACAAAATAGTGCAAAAATCTATTCGCAGCAAACTCACATTTCTAGCCATGCGTTATATTTGCATTATAACGGACTATTGGCGCCACTACATCTATTTCCTCTGAGTAACAATGTGACTGCAAATAAATCCATGACTAGCAAATGTCTTGAAGAACGTTTTCTGTGCCAATTTTAAACTATCCAGACTGATTCTGACAAAGACGATACTACATATTTGTGTATTGTCAACAATATTCTTACTGCATTTGTAATAGCAACACAGCACACACTTCTGTGAAAACAAATTATGTTGCAGAAATAAACCAAACCAATAAAGCCGGTATTAGTAAATTGATTGAAGAATTTAAACTAAAAATGCATCAATCAACTTTAGAATACCGCAAAACACTGGTAAATTTGAACGAAACGTTATTGTGAGAAAGTTAATATTACGTCTTATATTACTGGTAGTCTTATATACAGTAATTAAACAGGCTCCACAAATGTTCAGTAACCATACCAATCAAAACAAATCCACCGCTAATAAAATGATATAATATACAATAATTTATTTATCTCATACAAAGCACTCGCGTTTGCGCAGACGTTCACAGAGATACATGTATAGAAAAATATTCCTTTAATTAAAATGCCATAATCTGTTTCAAAAAATTTTTTTTAAGTTTCTCTACTAACTTGGAATTCGGGTTTTTTTTACTTGAAAAGTGATATTAATTTTGGCGATAGCTGTCAGCAGTAAATTTATCGGAACGTAATACTTTTTTTATTTACAGAAAATATTTACTCGCATGTGTGTCTTAAAGAATCAACCAACATAGTATAGTACACTGTACTCGATTACGCTGTAACTATATTGTTTGTACAAGAAAGCCTGATGCATGACGGGTGGTGTAGCGTGCCAGATCTTATTTTTAAAGTGAACTGACAAAAATTGTTTTTGTTGTGTTTATCTACAAAAACACCACACTTGAAACTATGTTTCTGCAACTTTAGAAAATATGTCACGCTTATTAAAAACTTTATTTGTAAGGCTCCTTAAAAATGCTAACAACGATATTTTCAGACTACAGAAACTCCAAAAATACCACCCAAATTTGTAAAATAGAAGGATCACTACTCTCGAAGTCCGACAGGAAAAAGACTTCTAAGAAAACATGGCACGCCAGTTAGACGCACCGGGAATACGAACTATACTGTTATCGTGGAGAGTAGGCGTGTGACCGTTACAGCTCTCCTACTTCCGCGCATTAAATGCAGAATATTATAACAAGTAGGTACATATCCCTCTTGACTTTATAGGCACATAATATTTACTCACCCTACACACAAAAAAAAACAATTCATTAGCACCAAGTAATAATGACAGATTTTCGCCGTAGCTTATTATAAAAATTTGAAATTTATCGCTGAAGGAAAAACATTTCCTGAACATAATTAACTGATCAGCTGCAGCTGTAACAACTGTATATTTTATAAAGGAAAGCAGCTTTTAACGTATCATAAAAAGTAAAATAAATAACACTTTGGTAACTTAAATTGGTTCCTATTAGGCCTTTTACTTTATGTACAGAGGAGTAGCAAAATACAGAATATCGTTAATGTTCGAAAGAGTTTAAATTTAAACATTTGAATAATATTCACATACATTCCTAGCGCTAATTCATGCTTATGGAGGAAAAATAAATTTTTAACCGGATGACGTTACCAGCAGGGATTTCAAAGAGCTAAATCTTAAAATTTCAAATGTCAGTGCATACTAAAATGTTTGACTATAAAGTAATAAATAACGTAAGCAGAAATGAACAAACAAAATAGAGGCAATCAACAAGGAGAACTTGTTACCATATGTTATTAATTTGATTGATATTCCCAGTTCGTTGACGTTCGTGGCTGAAGAATAGCGACGAAGCTTGAATTAGGAGAGTAGTAAGACAAAACTACGAGATGCATAAAATGGTGTGACTGAAGTTTCGTTTCTTCGTGGGCGAGGAATTCTTCATGGCAATGCTCGACCGCAGAGAGCTGCTATAACCCAACAACTACTTGTAAGTTTTCGATGAGCAGAGTTTAGTCACACTCTTTACAGCCCAGATTTGGCACCGTGTAACTTCCACCTCTACCCTGACATTAAGAAAAAAGTGTCTGGGAGGGCGCCACTTCAACAGCGAAACACTGGTAGGCGGCAATCGTCTGTAATGCAGAGGGTATTGGGAAACTAGTGCACCGGTACAATTGTCTCAGTCTGCGTGGTGTTAATGCTGACAAGATGTACGTAACTATGCCGTGAAAAATGTGACATGTTGTGTTCCGAAAATTATTGATTCAGTTTATTTCTGTTTTCTTACAGACCATCGGAGGTTGATAAAATAAATAATCCTCGTTTATAATTAACTTCAACGGAAACACTGTAAACAGACACTGCCAAAATTTGTAGTTGATATTACCATTTTGTGACACATAGCCATAAAAAATAATTTGGGTTGTTTTACAACGTTGATTATTTTATTTCCAGAATGCTTACTATTTATTGTGACATTTATATATACGTTTAAAACAAGCTTGGTTCACAGTAAAGCAAGTGAAAATTCCATGTATATTAATACGAAAAGTGCATTCATTAATCTTGAATGCCCGCCGTAGCCATAAAATATGTATTGCTGAAGGAAATAGCAACACGTTGATAACAAATTGTAGCTGGAATATGTTCATCGTATCTTTTGTATAATCCGTATTTATAGTTGTGGCCCTCTGTTTCACGCTCGGAAAGTCCGCAATACTTCTTTACGCGAGGCCCAAGGCCGCTTTTAATCAAACCTGTGCGGTCATATTTTCCGCCAGGAATTTTAATTTTGCCGTGGTTCCGCCCCGTTGCAATGATATAGCGTCGGCGCATCCAAGAGCGTCAACCTTGCTGCTACACCCGCACACAGATATCAGCAGAACTGGTGCTTCTCTTCTCAAGTACCACACACAGCAGGGGTGAAGCTAGCGCCCGGCTACGATACGTCACATTCAGTTAAATCTTACTCTGGCAAACCTATCGATTAGTGACCATGTCCGTGAGTAGCACGTCACTAACTCTCGTGGACTTATATAACACTCGTATGGACCCGTGTTTTTGGTGAAAAGATTCCTGCATCAGTTAGCTTCAGTGCTTCGTTTATACATTTTCATGGTCAGTGATTGTCTGAATTTATCTATCACGCACTGAAAAAAAATACTTATTAGTCCCTGCAAAATATTTTGTTAAAATGGACCGTACCAAATTTTTTTTGTAGTGGTTACAAAATTTGTTTGTAGTCACTGCAAAACTTTATTGGGAACAGGAAAATTTGTTTGTGGTCACTACAAAAAATTTTTGTAGGGTCCATTTTAACAAAATATTTTGCAGTGTCTAATAAGTATTTTATCCACTGCGTGTCTTAACGTTTTACTGTAAATCACAGCCGTGTGTATTCGCAGTAACATTATTCTGACTGGTAGAGTCAAATTATAAACGTCTTTACACAAACGCACTCTGCCAATAAAAAAGAAGCAGAACTATTCGCGAAAAACAGAGGTCCCCAAACATACAGTATTAAAACCGACATAAAATGAAAACTTTCTAGTCATAAAAGTAATTGCAATTTTAAAAAACACAACAACGTCTTTGAAACAACGTTCACACAAATTTTAACACTTCAGTTTCTCGTCAGCTCTATATTCAGGAAGTTGCGATGAATGCACCAAATTATCGGCATCCACTGAAGTAATTAACTGGACATTTCCGCAATATTATTTATAAAGGAGGTAACTTACGTTGGCGTTTGCTGTTATTGCTACAATTAAGTCCATGATCAATTTGTGGAAATTTATTAACATACGTGTGTCTGTTAGTTAGCACATCCATAACGTTTTAATGGCGTGCCACAGCTTGCACGACAGGAGCCTTATTGTAAGCCACAACTGCGGCAGGTTTATAAACACTTCAGCTTTCTGCACTAGCAATCAACGATAAATGTTGAGAACAAAAACGTACCGACACCATTATATTGTTCCGATTATTTTTGCGATTATTGATCTATTGTAGACGATATCACACACAATGGTTATTATAGAACTTCCTGGATTAATTTAATAATCCCCCTCCCCCTACATTCCATGCTCACTGTATCCTAGAAATTTCGATAGTTTTAGTTGACAGCCTTCAATTTTTTTATTTATTATTATTTTACGCCAAAGTCTGTTAAGATAGCTATGCAAATAATTCTGCACTACAGTAGCAGACAACTGCAAGTTATTATATGACCGCAGACTGGATGGACTCTTAACTTCCTGGTCGTTTATCTGACTCATACTGTTGGCGGGCACAGTATATGGGGCGCGCCTGACTTGTTAACTAATAAGGTCAACTGTAGAATGCCCACCGTCATGCATTGTGTCCGAATAAAGGCCCGGGCTAAAAACGTCACGGAGAGTGTGCAGGTGAGTACAGCGCAGTATATTCTAGCGTATCGCCTAATAGTAACGGGAAATTTTCACGTACAGCCTGTTCACTATAAACTGAACACTTGGCAAAACTTGTAATTAATTAAAAATATGTTTAATTGGGCCAATAGGTGTTCATTTTTGGCAGTGTTAAAACGTTTACACTGGTTTTTAGTCACATGGAAGTTTTCGTATTAAAAATAGTAAATAAGGTTGCAAAATGGCTGTAAAGAAAACTTTATGCAGTGCTCACTTTATTGTGAACAGCCTATATCAACATTTCAGTTACGGTGCTACAGCATGTAAGAATGTATTAATAAAGATTATGGCACATCGCGAAAATGTTTTGTGTCAGCATATTCTTGAAAACACAGTGGTTTCTTGCTACGTGTATGATTGGGTGATATACGTCTGACACAACGTAGCTGTCTGCAGACCAATAACAGACATCAAATATTACAATAGCGGGATTCTTATTGGCTCAGTCATATAAGGCAACAGCTCTACTCTCAAGTGAAAACCAGTCATATTTTCATAAGCTGAACTTACGTTGGAACCCAGGAAACAGTCAAGATTTCCCGCGATAAACCATCATTTTTATAATGCTATGCTCATTTAATAAAGTAGTTGAGATGAAATTATTCACAGTATTATTTCCATTTCGTTTTCTTAAAATTTCGAGAACTCCCAAACTGAGTAAAATCAGTACCCTCGACGTTCTTTAAGTGAACATTTATTGCAAAATTCTAAAAGGTGAAGCAGTGGTTACGTTTTTTGCCTTTCACTCCATACACACGGTTACCATTTGTCATGCGAGAAAATAAGTTCCTTCGTTGCCGTATTAACTAATGAGGATGAACAGTACGCGTAAACGACTATAATTTCACAGCCGAAAGTTCTCTAGAAGTTTCTAACGTAGAAGGATTCGCCTGGTAAGAATTATGTCTTGTACAATAAGCAGAAAATGTTTCATATGTTTAGCTGCGCAAGACATTACATGAACATAAAATTTTGGTCATTCCGTTTAAACGTGACAGCAGTGAAAAATTGGTGACGGCATTAAAGAATGAAAAATCTGTGTTTACAACCTAATAGGATCAAGTTGGACGTTTTCGTTCTTTCTTCTTTTGGTCAAGATAGTTTAGAAGAAAAATTTCGTAACCCGTCAGCCGCGCCGAGTTCGAGCGCACAAAGGAAACTGCATATCATGACGCTAATGCGAAAACGACGTCTTTCGGCTGCTGCGAACTGTTTTGTTCCCTTTTGTTCGAGTCGTGCCTTCTGGTGAAGTTCGTGTCGTGCTCTTTCTACTCCATCCTGCCACGTCACGGGAAAGTGGCAGCAACTCGAACAATGCTTGTCGAGGTCGTGTACTGCGCGACGTTTACAGATCAACGCGAATCTCGTCCTACTTTCATATAATGGCCGCCGTCGTCGACCGTAGATAACAGAAACATACAGATGGAGCATGACGTATGTTCTACGGCGAGGAGTGTGTGACCTTGAGACTGAGGCGAAGGAGACCATCCGCCTTATTGATATGTGATAAAAGTTGTCATTACTGTAGAAACCAATGGGTGCAAGACCAGTGCAGGCGGCCTATCTTCATATGTGACCAATTGAACGGCGCCATATTGCAGCCCAAAACATGCAATGTCCTTTACCAAAGTTTTATGTTGAAAAAAATTCGTTATCCCCGCTAAAGTACACAATTTCCTATCTTCACCTGCATTTTGTCAGCGTTTAATTTGGTCTTGTAACGTAATAGTCTAGTACTTTTATGACGTCTTTGGTAGCAACACGTATAATTTGGCTGTGGGTTGTCCAACCATAACCTCACTTCTCAAAACATTTACAGGAACAGCTGATTGCACTCCGCCATATTGTTAAGTAAATAAACAAAGAAGTCAGCTTTACCTCAGTATAGACTGGTAAAGCTCCACTCGTATTTTACTGTCATCTCTGTCGTCAACACACCTGCACTAAGGTTGGAAAGAACAATGTTTAAAGTTTGGTGCAAAAATATTCTGCCTCTTGGGCTCTGGTGTCAGTTAGAGGTATAAACTGACAAATCACATAGCTTTGTGAATTTTATATGTTACATGAGGTTAATAATTTGAAAGGCAAAATTTGTTTGTTTTTCAATTTTGAATTAGAATTAGTAGCTCCTCTCTTGGCTAAACCTAGATAAATTTAGTTTTACTACTGTTTCGTATTTCATTAGACCCGCTAGAAATAGCAGCGCAATTACTGTCAGTATTTTTCCTTGTGTAAAATTCTCCCGTATTAAAGAAGTTTTCTTTCCTACCTGTAGTATAATTAACCTTACCTGCACGGTGTAAAAACACATATCCTAGGACTTATTCTCTTACATTCACCGATACGATTTCATGTTGAACTTCTCAACGTTTTTCCGTTAACTCTGTGAATTCGCATGCACATGGGTTAAGGGAATAAATATCGTTTAAAAAACCCAACACAACGAAACTAACTAACGTCTTGCACATACTCTACATGTTCGTTTATTTAACATATAAATACACGCTTAACGTGTCTTAAGTTTTCCGCTGCTATGATTAACTACTTTCGCAGCGTAACAAAATTCTCTATCTACTTATCAGCACGTTTACGAAAACGTTTCCCGATTTAGTGACGTCAAATATTAAGTATTTGTGATCCTGACAGCAGATATTCATTCTGTAGGTTTGGCCGAGAATACTAAAACTTAAGCTGTACATTAAAATGCCTCTAGAAGGGCTACGTAACTAACCACGTGCGCGTTTTGTGCATTGTAGGGGTAACGGAATTTATTCCAATAGACAAGAAAAAACCAATAAAATATACCTTTGGAATAAAGACTCCAGAATATGCTAATTTTATTGATGCAATTTTTCCTGGTCATGAAATAATTTACAGAGCCTCAGTAATTTTGCATTTAATAAACGTACATTTATTATTTTAAAAATTAAATTTATTAAACGTAGGAATGGTATATTTCGTCGCGTATGTTGTAATATTCATTTCGTGAAGGCGAAGACTGCTAAAACACGCATTTTTACTAACATATCCAAGCAGGAAAATTTCTCTGCAATATACTGATAGAACCAGAGTTGCACGCACGTTGCTTTATCTTAAAGGAACTACAAAATCGCGTTTTCTTTTGGTCACAAGCTGAGACTCAAGGAACTGTTAAATAATATCACTTTCGAAATTGGCACTTGAATTATTTGACGACACCTGAATCTTGCTCAGCCAATCATAAAGCTGCAACCAAATACAGACCCAATCATGTGTTATGAATATGCTAGAGAACAAGTAACGAACTACCTGCTCGAGTACACAGATATTCGTGGAACCTAGTTCACAGGTTAATAATCCCGCGATCATTACCAGTCTCTATTTAGCAATAATATGAAGTTATAAAATTATACGTTTACCGCTGCAAGTGTGGTAGAGGATAGAATACAATGTAAATTCTGCACCAAGTGCACTGCTTTGCACGTAAAGACAATGTGTCATATGAAGTGCGTGCCGAGACCCCTTTTCATCACCATTTATTTATTTTTTATTTGTACCAGATATTTTTTTCTTATTTTAAGACATAAAATGAGACGAAATTTGACTCTTATGAAATTTCTTTATCTCTCATAGTTTCCGCGTAATGGCTTGTTAAAGTTATATTTTGCGTGTTTCCGTTTTAACGACTACACTAAAACCAACTAATATACAAAACTAAAAAAAAAATCACAGTGGATAAATACATTGCAGGCTACAATGCCATGCTCATAAGATTAATGAATAAAAATTATTTGAATTAAAAAAAAAACATGCTAACACTGAAAATAAAAATTTCAAAAATTCAATTTTTTTTTTTCAATACAAATAATTTGTATTCTTTAATTTTATGAGCATGTCATTGTAGCCTGCAATGTCTTTATCCACTGTGATTATTTTGAGTTTGGTATATCAGTTGGTTTTAGTGTAGTCGTTAAAACGGAAACATGCAAAATATGACTTTAACAAGCCATTACACGAAAACTATGAGAGATAAAAAAATTTCATAAGAGCCAAATTTAGTCACATTTTGTGTCTAAAATAATAAAAAAAATATCTGGTACAAATAAAAATAAAAAAATAGTGATGAAAATTGCGGTAGACCGCGCCCCTCCCGCTACTCACTGGAACAACAGACAATAAACGAATGGACGGGCTCGAGTATGCATAGGACAATGGCTTCTAACACATCGGTCATTGAAATCGCAAATAATTATTTTGCCTACTGATGATTAGAGACACGTAAATTTCGTCAATTCATTCGAGGAGATGCTAGGCTTGGAGCTCCTGTGTATGTGAGTGACTTCTGTGATTGGGTTGCTGTTTATGAAACTCTTCCTTGAGGACTGTGAACCAATGGCAGACCTGCATGAAAGCCCAGACTCCCGCGCTACCGTGTGAGATGTACAACTGGCCACTCACTGTAGCAACAGCCAGTGTACTAAGGTCAGCGTGTCAACAGGAAAGTGGAGTCTAGCAAGTAGGTCGTTGAACCCGCGAAATTTCCGTCTCTCTACTGATGATCCAGTGAGTAGCTGCTAGTTGAAAAATGATTGGGGCTTGAGTAGACGTAGTACAGCGGATTCTAACAAACAGTACATTGAACTAGTGAAATAATGATTTCCCTAAATATTGCGGAGCGGACTCCAGTAACTTCCCTGATTGCTTTAGATTGGACGAAGCGTTATAGCAAGGACAGAGCTAGAAAGTAAGGGAGTGATTTTTGGCCAGCGCTTAAGAGGGCGTGCTAAAAAATTCAACGCTAAAAGCATTAATCTATAACTGTACGTTTCTTGAAGCCAATTTGCGAAAGTTAAACAATAGCCATCCTAGAAAATAGTTTTAGTCAACGTTTTAAACTTCTGAGGCACAATCTCTGACGCCGGAACCTCGTGCATTTAACTGCGGCGCAAGAGAAAATGCGAAACGATTTAGTAACATTTTGGATAAATATTTATTTTCAAAGCTGGCAAATACCATTACCTAGGATTGCCATTGAGTATTTTATACATATTGGTTTCGAAAGAAGCGTAGAAATCAATTGATGTTTTCAGCGTTCGTTTATCTACCACGCACTCTTAACATCGAGGTCTTTAGCGCTGGTGAAGGGTGACTTGAGGTGAGTATGGAGCAACGCCGGAATGAAAGGGTGAGGGAAAGGGGAGATCCCCAAAAAAAACCAACGGCATCGTCCGGCACTAGTCCCACATGGGAAAATCCGGGGACCGACCCCGCCAGGAATCGAACGCGGATCGCCAGAACTAGAAAGTATCTGAACCTGGCAGAGTGCAAGCTGCACAACCTCGCCTAGCCAGTGCAGACTGCAGCGCGGCAGCTGCAGGTTCTCAAAGTGGGGCAATCGCGTTACCGCTGGCCGCATGTGCAGTAGTAGTTCCTGCCCGGGTTCGATACCCGGTGAAAGTAAGAGTGTAGCGGTATGGGTCCGTCGGGTGAGTGGTGACCTCAGGTAGTGGGGTACAGGGTCGGTGCTGTTCAGCTGCGTAGCAACGGCAAGGTTGTATGGCCGCACGAAGGTGTGGTAAACCAGACTGCTGTGTGGGGAAAAAATTCCTGGTAGTTTTAACACGGTAAAATATTGAATGTACTAACTACAAAACAAAAATAAAATTACGGTCACTAGAAATTAATTTTGTCTCTTCCACAAATAAAAAAATTAGCCGGAAAAATATTTACAATTTTTTTTCTTTCAGTTTGTCATCAACAGAGATCCAGATATTTCGCGAATTCGTTTGAAAAGACCATGGATTGATACTCCAGTACACGTTTATTACTTTCGCAATTGGTTCAGTGTTAATGTAATTCTTCACTGAGGACTGTGAACCAATGCGAGACCTGAGTGAAAACTCTCACTGACTGCCGCACAAACTTGTAATAAGTACAACTGGCTATCACTGGAGCAGCTGCTAATGTACAAGTAGCTGAGGACTGAGTCTACGCAGGACTACTGGTAGATCGTTAAATACACGAGGGTATATGTATATGCTAAACGTTTATTGTGTTTTAAAATAAGTAGTTAAAGCTTCAGCTTGGTGATTATTGTCGCTTTATTCAAATTCGATTGATACCACACGTGGTTTACACCATGGAGGTAGGAGTATACAGCAGATGGCATGTTGGGACTTCCTTGAAGTCGACGTATATATGCCAGTTTTGCACGAACAATGCGTTGTTGTTGACCAACACACAGCAACGATTAGATCGAGTAAGGTTTTCGTAAGAACCTCGTATGGTATTGATACTGTAGAATGAACAGATTTGAATGAAAACGGTTACGTGCGTTGAATTCGGGTGTAAAGAGCTATCAGGTACGTGAAATACATCTGCTACTGTTACATGTCATGAGTAAAAAGGCTATGTTTTTACATTTGTATAGTATAAATTGTTAAATAATTGTTTATGTGACAAATATAGCAAACTAACCTGAATAAATCGGCCACTTATATTGTTTATTTATGCATATGTAGGTCACTGACGATGTGCAACTGCTTGCTAGTAGCAATAAACAAACAAATGTGTGCACAAAATATTAAATAAATAGCAGAAATTAGCCTAAATGTAAGTTTAACAATGGTGTCCATGCACAAACAGTTGGCGATGTCGGTACTCACAGAAATGTGTTTCAAAACGCAAGCATATAGTTGAGTTTTTATATTATTTTTAAATTGTGTTCCCCAAACAACGTAGACTGAAATAAACACGACAAATCTGCTATTCGATAAATAATTTTAATTCTACTGCTCTTCAAACTTCGAGTAAAATACAATGGCTTTTATGGCGGAAACAATTTTATGGTCTACAGTGACCACGTGTGTAAACGTTCAAGCAACAAGGGCACAAATACACTTACTTCAAGCGTTTGCCTGGGCAGTATACGGCATGGCCACCCTCTGGTTTACACTAGCACGGCCAAACGTCTCATTTTAAATGGGACTACAAGGCGAGGTTATACACGGGTTACATGACGGACTCACATTCGGGAAGATACGGGTTTGATTCCCGGCTCCAGCCGTCCTTTCTTATTTCGGTGTTCGATAGTTTCCTGAAATCTCACTAATTTAATGCTGGGATGGTGCCTTAATAAATGCCTCGACCGATTCCTTTGCCAGTTCCTGTCTTTGTGTATAGTTGTTGGTCACCGCCTGTAATGACCTCTCAGTTGACGAGAGGCAATTGCCATTCACCTTACCTTTAACAGGACTGCCCTTTTATTTCTTTATCTGTTTTGATGTCGCGACCATTTTCTAAAAGGACACAAAATGTCCTGTTCTTATAAAACTTACAGAGATATGATATATTAAAGTATATTTTTCATCGAAATAATGTTGCTACTATATAGTTAAAATCAAAAGTTTCCCTTCTTAAATAAAGACGGACCAACAAAGTGCAATGCGCGTACGTTCTACCGAGCAGATTACTCCATTGCAAATGGAGGGTTATCTCATATAAAACAGCACTGCGTGGTGGCGACAAGACATCCAGCTAGTGTCTCGACTCACTGGTGAGGAAAAATAGTGCACTACCAAATGATAAGACACGTGTTGCTTCTGTGTCGATGAAATTTTTGTGGGGGAATTATTTTTGCAACCTATCGGTAACCAAAAACACTTACATTTTTAATCTGACTTTGGATTGTACAAAAACTAATGCCAGAAGAAGTAATAACTAAAAATTTAACCGAACAAATTCAGTATTCCACACTCCCATTGGATACTATTAAAAATAAATACATGTGTATGTTTATGAACTTGAAAATTATCTGGCAGCGACTAAAACAATGCGGGTTGCATATGTTCAAGTGCTTGTAGTATTGATGGGTTTAGGGGTTTATCCCTTGCGGCTAGGAGTGGAGGTTTATGAACGTATATTTAGGGCTCAGGGACACTGAAGTTTTTTTTTTTTTTCTTCCTGGGACTAAAAGTGCTTCTAGAGTCGTGTATATTCCCTACCGAGCGGTCTTGTAAAATGGAAACTCCTTACTTCTCTCTCCTAAATTTCACTCTCTTTCTCTCTCTCTTTCTCTCTCTCTCTTTCTCTCTCTCTCTTTCTCTCTC
Source organism: Medauroidea extradentata (assembly GCA_003012365.1). NCBI lineage: Eukaryota > Metazoa > Arthropoda > Insecta > Phasmatodea > Phasmatidae > Medauroidea > Medauroidea extradentata. The sequence goes on from PNEQ01104001.1 coordinate 46,181, forward strand.
TCTCTTTCTCTCTCTCTTTCTCTCTCTTTCTCTCTTTCTCTCTCTTTCTCTCTCTCTTTCTCTCTCTCTTTCTCTCTCTCTTTCTCTCTCTCTCATTGTCGAACGCCCGCGTGCCTGCACCGCCACTGTAAACCCATGGTAAAAACATAGCTGCTTCATTTACACTCTCGGATGCATTTGTTTTAGCTCTTAGTAGTAAATAACTACGAAGTGGCACATAAACAAGGGAGAAACTCATGATATGTAAATATGCAGGTTTTTAAGAGTCAACATAAAAAAAAAACACCAATTTTAGGAAATAGGAATTTCTAACTTTCTTATCCAACTATCTACCAGAGTCATGATGTGATAAACAGTTTATTTATGACGTCAAATTTTGTGATGTTTGCTTCCGTTCCACGAGATTGTAAGTACAAGTAATATCACGGTCACATGCCGTTGCAGTACTCCAACGTTTAAAAAAACCAGCTGAGACAAGATATCATGTTCAAGGAAAACGCAAATTTTACAAAGTATTTTCAGCAGAAAATGACAAAAATATTGTAATTATTTAAAACATTTTAGAACGATTTCCATAAACCAGATATATCTTAGCTCATTTAATTTAAAATATAGATTCAACGCACACTTACAAAGAATTCCGTACTTACTTCCTAAAATTTTCGTCCTACATTTTTTTAAGAAATAGTTTTTTAATGTTAATGTATTGTATTTGTCAATTTTTTGCTAACGTAAATATGTGCATCTGGTCTAACTCACTTTCATAATGTGTTTTAAAAATTGTAACCGTTGACACAGTACGTTTTATATTGAATACACATTATAAATACACGTTTATTTAATTTATGTTTCGTATTAAAATACTTGATATGAAGAGAACAAATAACATTTTTATATAACACAAAAATACGTATACGAGTCCATATACTATTTATCGAACACTTCTCCTCCGTTAACAATGTCCTGTTTTCTACTTTAACTTGCACGCCACGGGGAATTCAACTGAATACAAACAGTCTAATGGACAAAATAGACGACAACTACGCCTGACCATGGCACCACACTAATGGTACACAATTAAGTGTAGCAACATTGTCACAAAAACTTTCGTGTTTAATTTTCGTGCGAATTGAAAAACTCTTGTCTGTGAATACGAATTGATTAAAATTTGTCTCATGCCTCATTCCGAGTATATAATTCCAGGACCACATTCTCTTTTCCATTTTAACTTTATCATGAATGTTGTTTGCCAAATAACTACAATAATTTTAATCTCTGGTTGACTAACGGGTTCGTACTATAGTCAACAATCAATTGTATTTTAAGAATCAGAGAATTTTCTTCCCACAGTGAATAACTTACCTGTATATAACTCACGCTAAAAGACAAAAATTAAAATGAATCAGTCCGAAGTAAGTAATATTATATGCCAAGCCATATTAAAACTCAACCATAAATTATCCTACAGATTTTTTTATGTGTAATAATTATTTCAGCCTTAAATATACGTTTGATCGTTACTTATAAAAGAGTGTGCGTAAAAATTTCTACATCTAAGATAGCGAGAATATTATAAACCTAACTAATGAGTCTACATTACTCATAATTAATGAAAATATACTTTAATGATGAGGTTAAGGAGATCTTAGAAGAGGCCAGGCTAAACATAAATAAACAGTGAGATCATGAAAACCACAAATATACACCCTAACAGGATGTCACGAATTTGACAGGGCTCACGACAATAGTTTATGAGTTGTGAAGCAACTTTAATAATATTACGTAATTGCGTTCGAAAGGAGCTATGTGTTAGTATAGGCTTTACCATGCCAAATATAGGTTGAAATTTTTTAAACTGTACTGTAGATATTCTAACTTTAATTTTAATATCTACATGGCAGTCCTTTTAAATGAACAACTAAGTTATATAAAATAAACAGTCAATACATAATTATATATAATAAATGCACATCCATATTTGCCGCAAATCGGAACAGTAGTTGCCAAGAAGTGTCTGGATCGTAATCCATATTCAGTGTACAGAGAGTTAAAGATTACTGATATTAATAATAATTATTCATTTGGTTATCCACGTCACAAGTAATGGCTATAATGATAACTATGGTTAAATTCATGCTCAAAAATGAATTGCATTATATTTGTTGTGATTTATATTCAAGCGTTGCTGTGACGTTTTTGTTAGACTTCTAGAGATGTTTTCCGCTTCGTAAGTTATATATTAAGTGAAATTAATATTTTAACCATGACATTTTTCAGTGTGAAATGTGTAAATTGAATGTTGATTATTACGAAGATTTTATTGTCCTATAGCCATCCCTTCACGGGTATAATTTAGAAAACTCCGCTAACTGCTTTAGCCTACATTCCGAAGGAAATAGTGAGCTTATGAGATCATCTTCCTCTGTGTGTGTGTGTGCGCGCGCGCACGCGCGTGTGTATGTCCCCTTCCCCTAAAACCTTTGAACCAGTGGACCGAATTTCATCAAACTTAATACATAGTACTTGGTAACCTGATTTGAGTTGTATATATTTAGTGAATGCCATATTCACGTTTTCAAAATGGCGGGTATTTTTAAAATTTTCCGAGAAAACTAGACATTTACGGAACAGTATTTTACAATTTCATCAAACTCGGTTCACTATGATGAATTGACTTCTATGTTCATACAGTGTACACAGTTTCAAAATGAGGCCATTTTTATGTTTTCGACATAGTATGTCGTATATAAGGAAATTTCCCTTCAAATTTCATCAAACTCGGTATGCATATACCACATACTAAACAGACTTTACTGTTTGTAATTCGAACATACTATGGTCATGTTTTCAAATTGCGGCAATATAGCCTGTATATATTTTTAGTATAGTATGAAATATCTGACTAAATATTTATCAGAATTTCATCAAACTTCGTACACATATACTACGTACAAAGCTGACATTAATTTTGTGAATTCCGTTCACCTTGTTAATATTTTTGTACTGGCGGACATTTTTATATTTTTAGTATAGTATGACATTTCAGAAAAAAATATTTATCCGAATTATACTAACATAGTACACATGTACTAAATAGCAAGCGACTTAACTTTAATGTATTTAGTTCATCCTGTGTTCATATGTTCAAAAGGATTTTTAAATTTTTAACATAATATGATATGGCTGAAGATCAAACTTCGTACACATGTACTACATGCAAAGCTCACTTCTTGACTTTCATGCATTTTGTTCTGCGCCGGTGCGTACGGTGGGTTAACAAATTATTTTTATAGCCATTAATCGTGAAGCAAAAACAACAGTCCCTGGCAAATAAACATCACAAAATGCCCACCAATAAAAACATAGAAGAGAACAGAAGGTGGCACATTAAAAACACACAAAAATCAGAGGAAACTGTTGTAAACAAACAAAACAACATAGTAGCAATGCACGATAAATAAATGCTGGGCTATCATACGCACGAGGACGAGAATAATAATTATTTGAATAAATAAATAAATAGGCTTATTCGCCATAGTAAACAATTGTCACCAGAGGAAAATATATTAAATGAAAACTCTGAAATTTGTAGTTGCTCAAAATTATTATTTAATTTTCACTGTAATATTAAATATTTTGCTTTGTAATTGTTTACTTTTCAAAAAAATTCACGAAATAACTGATATCGATGAAAAGTCTATTAGTACTGCAATTGTACTAAACAATTTTAGCCCAAATCTTGCAGGCAAAATTAGCTACTATAAATAATAAATTGATAACTCAGTGATTTTTTTAATCACAATAAAAAAAAATTTCCGAATTTCGTTAAGCATAGTACACGTATACTCCTTGGCAAACGGACTTGACTTTTGTGTATTTCTAACACCCTGTGCTCATATTTTCAAAATTATTTTTAGCATAATATGACATATTTCAGTTAATTTTATTCTGAATTTCATCAAAATTTTTACACATATACTGCTTAGTAAGCTCACTTGACTTTTGTATAGTTTTTCAATCACTGTTTATATTTTCCTAAATGAGGCAATTTAATTTGGTGTTTTAGCATAGCTTGACATGCCTGAGGAAATTTTTTTTTCAGTGTTTCTTTAATATTGGTACACGTATACAGCTTGTAAAGTTGACTTGACTTTTCGTTTACTTCATAAACATATTTTCAAAACGGCAATCATTTGTCTGTATTCAGCATTGCTTGACATGTCTGAGGATTTTATTTTCAAACTTTGTTACACTAGTAGGCCTACTCATTTACTACATAGTATGCTGAACTTGACTCGTGTGTATTTCGTTATCCTGTGTTTACATTTTCATAATGGCAGCAAGTTTTCTATTTATAGACTAACACGACGGAATTTCTTCAAACTGGGTAAAACTGGACATATTCAAATGTATTAAATAGCTGGCTAGACTATTGTGTATTATTCTCATCCTAAATTCGTATTTTGATAGCGGTGGCAATTTCTTGTTTACTTTTAACATAATATTCCATTTCAGAATAAATGTTTCCTGAATTTCTTCAAACTGGGTAAACATATATTACTTAGTAAGCTGACTCGAATTTCTGTATTTCGTTCATCTTATGTTTATATTTTGTAATAGAGGCCGTGTGCATATATATAGACAGTTCTAAGGAATTTTTTTTTCGAATTTCATTAATATTGGTGCACCAGACGTTACATATTAAGTTGACTTGGCGTTTGTTTTATTTTGTTAATTAATTTTTTTCTTTCCATATTCGATAAATGGAGGCTGTTTGAACATATTTTGATCACACGAGTTATTCAAGGAGGCATTTTTCAGAAGTATTTCATACTCGAAACATATTAACAAGGTGACTTGGCATTTTAAGTTTTTGTTCGTGCCCAGTTCGTATTTCCTAACTGTCGACCATGTGAATTTATTATTAATGAAGAAGATATCTAAGGAAACTTTTTTCAGAATTTCATCAGACTCAGTACTCATACAGTACTTACATTTACAGAATAACATGTATTTTAAACTGACGATGTTGTATTAGCCTATACAATTTCGTTTGAATCCATTGTTTTATCATATTGAAATTCGAATATCACAAATTCGACTTAGTAATAGTGACACGACTTCTGCCATTGCTTCAGAAAATTTTACTCTCGAAGGTATGTAACTGTTTAGGAATAATAATTAACAAATCATATTGAAATGTTGCTAATTTATTACCTATGGAGACTCTTTAAGAGTTAATGGACGCTATTTTTTTTTTTTTTACATTTGAAGCGCGGAAACGGGGAATGCAATTAGTAGAATATATCACGTCCGTCAAACACCTCATCGCCCCTAGACGCGGCGGACTAAACTAGCGTGCATTTTTTTCGTAGAATCTGTTTTTAATGAGCCTTCAAGCGATAACCCTGTTATTTTATTTGTGGACAGTATGTGGTAAAGTCCAATGCAGGTTTCTATGATTTTATTTCACGATTACGTTTGCTATTTTCTCAGCCTTGGCAACGTGAAAAAGTAATTTTTAATACTATTGATGGGCTTGGAAATCTTGATTTTAATTAGCGGACGGAATTTTTAAAATCATAGGGACACAGTTTGAAGTGTGCCTTCTTTTCGTAGGTAAACATAATGGAAAAAATTGTAATGGTTATACAAGAAACAATACTTTCCGTACTACGCTACAGCACGGCTCATGCGCTAGGTCCACTAACTCTTAAGGTGCCTCCCTACCTGAGCTTCAAATACGTTACAGCGAGTTGCGGCTATTATTTTTTTGACGAAACTATTTAATGCACATTACATTTGTTTAACTACGAAAAGAACACACACTTCAAACTATGTCGCTTTAGTTTTAAAAAATTCGTCATGTTTATTAGAAACCTCATTTCCTGGCTACTAGAAATGGCCAAAAATGGCTTTTCCAGACTTCCGTATCCGGAAAAATAACAACCGGATTAGAAAATCACAGCTATGGAAACAAGCGTCAGACTTCGAACTAATCTCTCCATAATTAAAATAATGTGCTCACCGCTTAAAGACCCATAGGAAAAGGGATAATAGCGAAGCCTTGCACGCCACCTGAGTCGCTTGCGCGGAGAGGCGATAATGCATTACGTACGTCGGTCAACGGCAACCTTACCACTCCTGCCACACACACACAAACAAAGCCTAACTATCGACGCCCCTTAAGGGCGAATGAGATGCATAAACTCAGCTACGGCGAGGTAACTACGTGAGCTGAGCCCGAGACCAGGCTGGTTGTGTACCAGCCCTCACTTCACCCTACCCCCCCCCCCCTTTCCCGGCGGTACTTTCGCCTTCCTCGTTACCGAGTAAATTGCCGAAGACCTCGGCGCAAGCTGCGACCCTCCCCCATGCTAAACGACCAGAAATTAAAACAATTTATTCCGCGCCATTAAGTGCACTGTTTTCTTTTCGCCCATTTTCAAAGGGGAAATGAATATATTAAAGAAGCATACTAAGTACCATTGTTATTAACACTGCCAAGAAGTCGCGAATCTCGGGGAGAGAGAATGCACGGATGAGACAATTCGAGACAAATTCCTAGAGAATAAAGGCGTAGTCTTTGGTCGTTACGCACCAAACTTAAAAACATTTGAACAAATTACGTACGCTCTACCAGGGGCGCATCTAGAAAGGGTGGGCGGGCCCATTATTCTAGGAGGCCTCACTTTTCGGATTAAAAATATAAAAATTATATATAATTTGAAATTAATGGAATTTTTTCATCCTCCCATTAAACTACATTGGTAGCTGCGAACTAAATATTTTAAGTGTAAAGTGCATGTAAAGACAACGACCTTGATATTCAGAATTGCCAAGTTCACAGCTATGACAATGTAGCCAACATGTTAGGAAAGTATGAGGGCTTACAAGCGTACGTTATCACTGCATATAAACAAGGATGGCGGCCTCAAGTTTATGCTGTCCCTGGGCTCACATTCACATAAAGTGACCCTGCGCTCTACATAACTAACATATTTGTTCTACGTTCCTGAAATGGTTATTAGTAGTGTAACATTTTTATAGACTTACATTTGCCACTTTTTTCTTTGGTAGAAGAGATCTGCTCCTTAACTTGCCAAATTCACCCTACAATTTGGTCTGCTTTTCAACGAGCCAATACATGAGTTAATCTTTAGAAAATACTTCTCAAATTATTTTTTTACTGCGTCAAATTGTTAACATGCTCTAATTACTAACTGCAGCATTTATGCAAAGTAATTTATTTATACAATCATGTATTTTGAGACAGTAAGATTACTTTGAGATATTTGAAAAAGCATTATTGCAGTGCCAAAGTGTCACATTTACAAGTTGTGGTATTGAAAAGTAGAAATATTCGACAGAAATGCCCAAGCAATACCAGGATAGGAGCTTGGTAGTTAAGGCCTGCACACGAAAACAAGGAAATATTGCTTAATTGTAAGCAGTTTGTTTTTGTAAAAAAAATATTAGTTTTGTATTTTATAACGGTTAGCATGTAAACCTTGACATCTCCTTTGATTGCAAATTATTTAATTTCATATGTTCGTTGGTTTTCATTGGGTGTATGCTGCAGTGACATGCAAATTTGACTTTGATATGACACTATGCAAACAGTAGAAATTGTAAAAATGTTCTACAAGAGTGTAATATAGTAACGGCAACAAAACTAATGTTATTTCACACAAATAGAAAATATAGAATGCTTCGAATTTAAACGCCCTTAACGCCACCTTTGCGGGAAAAAACGTACTGATTCACAAGCAGAAAAAAATTGTTATATCTAACAGTAAACTGAGTCAGTATTCTTAAATAATTAAAGTACACTGCGGTGGTGAAATTAATGCCGCACCGAGTAACAATTGGTTAATTTTAACACAGTTCTATAAGGAATTTTTCTTCCAAGTATTTCAAATGTCTAAAACTTTGATACTAACTAAAAACTTAACACCAAATCACCAAATGCAGTATTATTTCAGTCTATAATTAACTGTACGTCGTGAAGATTTTGTTAATTAAAAGTGCCAATTGTAACGAAGCATGGACAATGGACTATATTAACTGAATGTGTACAAACGTCAGCAAATATAGTATACTACTCCTTGGTTTACTGATTTGTCTAATCCCTTTACTCTAGGTCACGGTCGTAAAAGAACAGGTCTGGACACTCGCCTATCTAACAATGTATTTTGCTTGGCCCCCTTGTTGTTTGGCTGTAGTTCGCCAATTTACCGAGAATATTGTGTTTTATTAGCGCTTCAGTTGGGGCGGTCGAACTCAAACTCCGCCCACTTTTTTCCATTGTTAAATTTTTAAAGTAAATAAAGATTGCTGGAGCCTTTTCTTAAATTTGTGAGCGAAGGAAGTATTTCCTAAATTGATTAAAAAATACGTTTTGATAAATTGTTTATTTTAGTGGAAAGGAAGTGGGCGGAATTTGAGTCCGACCGCCCTAACTGAAGCGCCAATAAAACACAATATTCTCGGTAACTTGGTGAACTACAGCCAAACAACAACAGGGTCAAGTTTCCAGGCGAGTGTTCAGACCTGTTCTTCCACGACCGTGCTCTAGGCTAAAGAACTATTTTGGTTACACGCCATTGCAGTAATGGTGTGTCATAGGAAACCATAGAATACACACAAACAAGTAAAGAAAATGTGTTTTCGTTCGTTTTCCTCAAAGTATCTGTGTTTCTGCTGTGTCGTCTACATCCAGTTTTTTGTCTTTCGTTTTGTTTTGTCTGTTAGTTGTTGAAATTAATTTTTTGTCTGTTGTTTTGAACTTACTGACGGAATTTACGCTAAAACTGTAGGCGGGTTCTTCTCCTACTTACAACTATTGTTCTTAACAATATACCTAGTTCTATACAGTCGTCTAATATATGAAAGAAAAATTAAACAGTACAATAAGCTAAAGTAGTACTGCTCATCCGCTTTATTTGTAGTCTTTGTTCCCAGTGGCGTATGGTGGTCGTGTTCCAAGGCATGCAATTTAAGCTCAGACTATACGCTCTGATCCCGTGGACTCAATGTGCCCATCTGACGTATCCAATACACATGTGTTGTCTATACCGTGGTGTATTACTGGACAATACGTTCCCTGCTTCTTGCACGCTACTGGCTGTGGATATACCTGCCCCTACCATTAGCACCGCATGCCTTGGAACACGACCACGATACGCCACTGTTTGTTCCGGCCCTTCATTCCCAGCGCCCTTGTCTGTTAAGAATGTTTGCATCTCGATGCGGAGAGCGATTCGTTGTACACGAAGCTCTCTCTTTCTAACTCTCTCTTTATCGCTGAACTATTCCAAACAGCACGGAGAGAATCTGCATACCACAACTTCCCGAAGATACGGGGAACTCTTGCCAACACAAGGCATCAAGCGAACTCTACCAGAATGGAACGGAACAGGAAACTGACGGGAGAATAAGGAGCGAAGCCAAGCTATGTTTTCGAGATAAATAGACGATGCTGGAAAAAAAATCGCTTGGTCTCAGTCAATTTCTACAAGACTGGTAAACCTTAACGTAAAATATAAATGTGTTTCTACTACAAAGATTCACTTTAAAAAAACACTTTGTACTCACATTAACCTTTCTCCTTCTACAAGTTAATGGTGAAACCTTTGTTTTCCGAGTACGTTTCAAAACCGCGCGTTTCATAAGTTTAGTTATTTAGTGTTGACACGTCATAAAGTTTAAGAATGGTAAATTTGTTTTTCATTTGTGTATGCAAAAAAATAAACTGTGTACTGACTATTCAATTGTCGTTTCCATACAATAATGGGCAGAGATGTGCACTTGAGTTTGTCTTTTACCATTGTGAGACATCACAAATTTTCGTCCGAAAAAAAATTCGTCAACGACTTTTGAGAAATTAAAATAATATTGATAAGTTCTCAAGTTATCTTCAAGGTTTTTGGAGGGTTGTCACGTGGTTCAAAATCTTTTCTGCTCTTATACGTCTAGTGAATATCAAAACCACTTAAAAAATAAAGGTTCATATACACATATGTTATTATTTTTTCTTCAATAATCTCAAATCTAGCCACGTCTGCGTGATGCCAGTAACGCAAATATAGCTAAATAATTTACGTTAGAGTTTATTACCTAAAACAATTACAAAATATGCATGTACGGAACCTGAATAAACAACAACAAAATCATTTCTGTGACATACTGAAACCATACCAGACAGTTGAAAAAATGTATGTTTGAAATTTCTTCAGTGAATTTTCGTATTATTAAAGTGTTTACTTTGGCAAGAATATCGAAACATTAAGAAATATGCTGAGCAGTTATTGATGAATTCACGTATGCGGCGAATTTTGTTGATTAGCTACACAATTGAGTAAAAATCATTTATTTATTCAACATGTTATCATTACTGAAGGCATGTTGTGTAACATGTAAATTCCGTCCTTTAGATATAAATTAAAAGTCTGAGCGGTGTTTATACAAGCTATAAAAGAGAGTTGACGTTGTGTCGGCATCTTGGATTAAAAGATAACAAGTCTGACAGCGTAATTTTTTAGTGAAAATAATGGAGCAGGTTTATATTTAAGGCTCATTCCGGCACATTACATGAAAATTACCACGCACGCCACCCTGTGCTCCAACCAAATTTTACGAACAAATATCGAAAACCGAACAGGTTTGAGCACGTATTTTGTTATGTCCTAGACAATTACGAACAGTATGTTAATGTGTTAATGGTAGCGGACGATTATTTTGTATCGCGTGCGAACCACCGGCTTCTTTGAGAAAAAAATTCCTCCGATCAGCGGCAATTACTTAAAAAAGTTAAGAGTTAATAACGCCCGTCCCATTATTTGTGCGTCTACCTAAGTAGAGCATTCATAAAGCATTTTTTATGGACTCCACTACGTGTAACACTTTTTTTTCTTTCATCGGCCCGAGCATACGCTGGCTTGTAAAGAAAACTATTTAATACCAAGACACACCCTTCGCTCCTTTGAAAGCAAAACTAATTAAAGGCGATTTTCTTGGTAATGGGTAGCTGTATCATCAAGGAGCATCTTCTTGGTTTACTGGGGACGGGTGGCGATATTTTCTCTTCTCCCAACCTCTCCCCCTTCCAAGGTTCACCCTGCCACTTTTTTTTATACGCGAGCCGCCGGCACCCAATAAATCTCTTCTCCTCAAGGAGTTTGTTTCGATGGGGCACCCGCATCTCCTGATCTCCACCTTCCCCTACTGCCTCTTGCTCATAGCGTGCACTGGCCACGCCCCTGCCCAAGGGGGAGGGGAGAGGGTGTTTTGGAGAGATAACCAGAGCAGTCCGAGTAGCCGATTGAAGATAACGACACCAATTTAGATTAAAAACGTCCGAGCAAAGCTGCGCAGAGACGCCCTCGTGAGGACGCGTGCGGCATTGACGTGCTGAGATTTTGATGGAGGTGAAACATGATAGATAAGGATAATGTAATCATTTTTTTCCCCGATCCAGTGATGGATTTAATAACCGAAAGCGGTGTCGTCCTGTAGGAATGGCACGATAGTGTCAATCGTAAAACGATAGTCAGACGGTTTGATTTGTAGCATCTCCTTGTACCGTAAACAAATCTAGAATGTTTCCCGCGTGTTAAATTGTCCTTTCTATAAAAACTCTTCTATTTACCATTACAAGATATTTTTCTGCAGCTAAGATTAGTTTTGTTCAAATATTAACCATATGCAAATTAGCTGTGTCGCGAAGAAAATTTTCGTTGAAATCGTACAGAAAATGTAACAAAAATGTATGTTGCCATAAAAAATTCAGCAGTTATCCATATAGTATTACTAGTTGTAATTCCTTTAAATAAATGATTATAATAAAGAAAATAATGTCTTTGCTACATACATATTAATGTTATTACCTACCATATTATTTTAAAATAAGAAGCGGTTTACTGACTTTTTGCTTCAAACTAGAACTTCTAAATCTCAAACAAAACCGGCCTTAAGGGGTATCGATACATGTTTAATTATATTTATCGATTTTCTGCAGTAAATTCTGTTTTAAAGTATTTTCCGTAAATATGTCATTGTTGAGACATAGAAGATATTTGTGGTGAATTTTGGAGATCATAGTAGTGTTAGATGTTCATCATTGAACTTGTAATTATTATTGTAAGTTAACCTATAATTCTCTTGCAAAGATTCTGCATGCATGACCAATTAATGAAAGATTCCATTATTATTTATGTCAAGCAGTTATGTCTTGTCGAAGAGAAAATTTTGATAAATTCAACGTGAATAAATGTTACGGCTCGAAAACTGAAATACAAGAAAACTATCTAACACTCCCGATTAAGGTCGCCGACTACCAGTTGGTTAGAGGTTCAGAAGTGATGGAACTATATGGACCACCTTGAATAGCGCTTCAAATGGTGCATCGTCACGAGCCAAGCGCTGAACTAGCGTGCAAGATTCCCGCCGATGCAATATTATTATGGGACTTTAAGGCCATGATCTTGCATTTATTCCAAATAATTGTAAATAAATCAAATATTTTTTAACCAAATGCTTTGAAAAAATTTGAGACTGTTTACAGTCATACGGTAGGCTATACAATTTTAGCAGAGCGTTTTTTTTTTTAATAAGTAGCCGCTTGCTAGCAAAAAGTTATTTTGCTTCATTTTGGCTTATTTTGACAACCAAATATGTGATATTTCAGGGGCAAAAATTTGAAAATCCGGTCGGTGTAATGCAGCAAAAACATTCAGGTACAAAGTAAGAATGAATTTTTTATATGTATGTTAATTTTCGTTTTAAAAATTATCTTCTAAACCACTGCAAAACTAACGAGCGAGGCCTTAAGCGGTAACAGCATAATTTTACTGGTGAAAAGTCTGTAGCAAAATTCAATGCAAGTCTTTATCTGAGTTTTGCATGTATCCGGTCAGTATATTTTGAAGTACGGCAGTCTGAAAAGGCAGTTTTTTATTTGTACTGGGAGATATTGTAAACAGGGTTTCTAACGAGCATGGTGTTTTAACAATAACATTACGTCCTTGTGTTAAGTTTGCTGTATTTTCGTACATAAGCACAATGGGCACATTTGTATTAGCTTCGTAAAAGACGTATTTGCGAACACACTGCAACGTATTTGCAGCGCGTGGTTGGGGATCCCGTTAATAATTTTTTATGAAATAAAGACAAATTTTTACAGTGTATGAACGCGCGTGCATGGCTCGTGATGTACTTGTAACCGTTTGCCAATGACGGAGAGCAATGTATCGTCACATATTATATGTCAAGTTTACGAAACACATTCAAGATATGCTAAGTCCTGAAATACTTTTCACGTTAGGTGTCAAAAATATAGAAACACCCGGTTATACTGCGTACCATAGAGCGTGGAATGAAGTTACGTAGTTCATGACGAATAAAATCACTTTACGATTATCATTGGTATATAGAAAAGTTCTTTAAGAAGAATATCTATACGTAAAAAACACAGTTTTGCACTACTTAGGAAATCGCGGAAACAGTACGAAATGCCAATAATTCATTTCTGAGATGTACTTAATTTTGTTGTTCCATCAAATGTAACGGACTAACAAAAAGAGCAAATTAAAGCTTTATTGAGTTTCCAGATTATATAAAATTAATTAAAAGTGAGTGTGATAAAAATGCTATCTAGCTTTTCGAGCGCCGCTTTCATAAAGGAGTGTCAGTTCCACATGTTTTGCCTTACAATATATATAAAAATTCCCCACTCTCTAAAAACTTGTATGATGTAATCTAACTTTACGACGCAGATTATAGCCTACATCAAATCCACTGCCCATCCACTATACAAGATGTTCATGAAAGTATGTTACAAATTTTGTGAGGTGATTCCGTATTTAAAAATGAGGTTAGGTCTTATATTGCAAGAAAATCTTAATGGAGAAATTCGCTATTGGAAATTGATATTGAAAATCAACATTTGTTAAATTAACCGGAAGTAATGTCACATAGATAATGATATTCCGGGTGTATTTCAATAATAACAAGATCTGTGTCTGTGAGAAAAGTGTTTCAAATACAATAGTCAAAATTTGCATGTTACGGGAGCATACACCAAACACAAACCAACGAACATACTGAAATGAAATAATTTACTCTGAAGTTAGATACCGCGTTCTAGGTGATAAAAGTTATAAAAACATAAAACAACATATGTTGCCTTGTTTTACAAAATTACTACATATAAAGAATTTTATACCTATCTTGATCAAATATTTAGTATTTGGCAAATAGCAGCATTCCTCGTGAGTACAAGGATGATAATGTTTAAGTCATGCTAACTGTTGATTCGCTGTGATGTCAGCGGTAACAAGTGGCCATCCTCTTCTATAACGCGACGAGCTCCCATGGCGAGGTGTCGAGCTGTCGCGATATGAGCGTACAGTACTAGGGTGACCATACACTGTCAATGCCCCTTGACCGACTGAATCATCTTTCTGAGAGCCACTCATAGTATACCTACTCGACCTGCTCTGCCCTGCGTCTGGAGTGTTAGTGAGGCACATACTTTTCATATAAAACTATCAAAAGTAATGTTGCTACTTTGCTAATGTAACGATTTTAATAAGCACTTTAATTCATTGAAGAAATTTTGTTCAGCACTTAACATCTAGGTCTTAAGCGCTGGTGAGGGGTGACATGAAGTGAGCGTGGAGCAGCGCTGAAATGAAGGGATGGGGAAACGGGATATCCCCGAAAAAACCCGCCGACCAGCGGCGGCGTCTGGCACGATTCCCAAATGGGAAAACCCGGGGACCGACCCAGCCGAGAAGTAGTATATAAATAAACGATAGAAATAGCAATTGAAAACTACATGTTTTTGAAAGTGAACATGGCAAAAGTACAATACAACAATTCTATGTAATGTTATTTGCCACCTTTACGAGAAAATAATTACCAGGAATAATGTATTTTTTTAACAGTGATCTCTTGCGCAGCAATTAAATTTACTAGATTGCGGCGAAAAAAAATTGTTCTTCAGAATTTCGTTACTCAACAAAGAATTTTTGCTCAAAAAGTTGGCAAAAACCATAGTCTAGGATTGCTGTAGTTTGAATTTGCTGAATTGGGTTCGAGAAACCTTCAACATTAAACTGAATTCATAGCGCTGATTTATGTACTATGCCCTCTTAAGACTGTTAAAATGCCAAAACTTTGAAGTAGTTCCTCAATGTTGCCGTGATCGTTCAAAGGTTTCACGTACAAACCTTTCGTTTTAAAAAGGGACCATAAAAACTTACCCGTTGGGAATAAATTAATTTATCATTGCTTCTCCGTTTAAAAAGTTATCGTTGTAAGCTTGAAATGCAGAGCCAGTAAGATTTCTAACTGTTTCCCCGAGGAAAATAATTCTCAGTAAGTAAACATTTGAATCTCGCAAGCCCACACAGTGCGAAGACACGTGGGTTCGCTGCGCCATTACTGTAGTGTTCCGTGAATGTCCGCTCGCAAATAAACAACAGACTCACTGTTCGGAAAGGATTAACATCGACACACACAGCGAGTGGTAAAGAGAGAGTGATACATATGTGTGAAATAGCTATGTACTCAACAAAGGTGGGTCGCTGATGTTACCGCCAACGCCCGACCTTTAAGCCCTTCGGCAAACCATCCCCCGCAAATATATTAATTAGCCGGGGCTTGAGGGTTGAGTTGTCGCCACGACCAGGGGGTGGCTTTGCGGGTCCCCAGGAGGTCGGAGGGGTTCGCCAGCGCTATGATCGCTTAAGCTACGGCTCTACTGTGTAAATATGTCGCCGGCTGATCTTCGTATCGCCGCCGGTGATGTAGGACATGGCCCGGGGCGTTCAGCAAACGATCTTTCTCACCCTCCCCTCCTCACCAGCACTGTGTTTACCGTCCCCGCCCTATCTTCTGACGGGACGCTCGTGACAAAGTATTTCATCCGGTGAATAGTGGACCGTCGCTTCGGACCAACAGAATATATGGCGCGTTGACGTGATTTATATATTGTGGTAAACGTATACAGTCCGGTAGCTATCGTCATTCTGCAAAATATGCAGATTTCGCTTCGGAAAAAAACTCGCAATCATTTTGCAACGAAAATTAAAAAAAAAAAATCTTTAGGTTAAAACAGAATTAAGTTAAAATATAATAAAACATCTGCAGATATAAATATTTTATACAAAACATTTTCAGTGATGTTACCGTAAATGCATTGTATACGGGAGTGTGTTGTATAGTGTGCTATAAATATGCCTAAAAATAAATTAATTTCTAAAGTATATTCTCTTAATCTAATAATAGCTACATAAAAATACGTTATCGACTCTGGTGTTTTCAATATAAATCTCTTAGACTCTGTTATTTCATTTAAATGTTGCATTTATTTTAATACATAAATGACCTTTACGAAAAATAACAAATTTACTCAATAAAATTTTGTTGAAACGATATGTGTAACTTGATTTATTTTCCCAATAATCTACTTGCACAGAGTGAATGCCAAGGTGTTATTTTTAAGTCAGAAACTGTGTCGTATGAGAAACTTTGAATTATAGCAGTGCAAGTAACAAAAACTATTTCGAATGTCCCGTACAAAATGTTTAAATCTGAAATACAACATAAATAAATATCTCTCCGGTTGCATATATTTGAAAACCAACGTGTAGGCTACGCGTAATATAGAAGAAATACACTTTAAATGTTTCAAAATGAATTTGTGTATGTATGTGTGTCACATCAGTGTGTTGACATATTTCGATTAAAAATAGCTAGCCTTATTTGTAAATTAATTTTCGAATTATTCGATGTAAAGAAAATTTTCTTCGACACGGTCAGAGTACTGTGCAGTAACAAAACTAAATACTGTCTGATTGCAGGAAGTATTGGTTAGACATAGAGCTAACATTTCCGAATCTACTCTTTGTTTACTTCGTATCCCGTTTATACATTTATATTACTTCGAGTTTACCCAACTCTATCAAACCGCAGTGTTAAATTATTGCAAAACAAATATTACCTCAATTCTTCTCGTTTCATAACAGTTTCGAAAGTAAATTTCTTGTCGTCAATTGTAAACAGCGTACTTTAATTTATGCTTATTTTTTTAAAAGTAATTATCTACAATCATAACTGTTGATGTGTCTGGTAGTGTGCGCAATGTAATTAACGTGGCTGTAAGCACGTAGGCTTATACAAAGCTATCAGAAAATAGTAATGCTCTGAAAATTTTTGTCGTTTATACACAAACGCGTGTTCACGCACAACTTAATAGTTCATATAGGCTATATAGATACATCTATACACACAGATACAGTATATGTATGTATGTGTGTATATATACATGCATATGTATATACTTACGTATATGTATATATGTGTATATATATATATATATATATATATATATATATATATATATATATATATATATATAACCACTGCCTATTTTAATACTCTAGCATATGGTGACGGAACAGGCCTAATATGTCATAAAAAAGTAGGGTCACAATTAAATTGACTATGCAGTGGTGAAATATAAATATTCACCATACTTGGTACAGTACTGTCACCGTTAAAAACTGTAAAGCGGCCAGGTGACATATCATTACTTTTACATTACCATGTTAATAGTAGCTATTATTTCCTAATGGCGTGGAACTTTGCCCCATTGTGTGCCTACGCACATTCAATTATATACCCTACATACGTGTACTCGTAGTTGTGCGGAATAAAATGCTACAACAATTATTACCAGTTCTAACATCCAACAAAAACGGCTTCCAATATCAGAGAGGTAGTTTTCTTTTTTGTATTTAGTATTTTATTTACTTGGTCGCTTTTTACGTTCCCTCGAACAATTTTAGGTCTTGGTGGAAAGGGGGAGGGAGTCGGCCAAAGTCTGTTTAAGGAATAATCCCAGTATTCGCCTGGAGTGATTTTGGTTAACACTAGAAAACCGTATTCAGGGTGTCCTAAGCCGCGGATCGAACGCGAATCCTTCTAAATGCGAGTCGAGTGTTTGACCACTGCTCCAACTTGCTCGGTTTTCTACACGCTCGGTTTTAAGTAAACATTAACGCTCGATTGGAACGTTTTTTGACAAGTTTCGTTATTTAGCACCATAAAATTAAGTTTAAAACTACAAAATACAAATTAAATTTGTTTACGTGACCAATTTGTTATTAGTAACATTCAGATAACGGCGATAGTTCGACGTGTCAAATATTGACGCGCGATGATAGCGATGCAAGCTTTATTTCTGGCTTTCTACGTTTATTAATACCAAAATCAGTATGAGGGTTTTGTGGTTTCTCATCGATGTTAATGTCAAAAACCACGCAATGTACAAAAAAATTTTTATCAGAATTTATGAAAATTTTAAAACTAAATATTATGCTACACAAATTAAACAAAACAAATTTAAAGTATTAACTAAGGAGCTAATCTCGAAGCCACGGCCACTCTACGATGCATGTTCTACGCAATCCCTTACTCCACTTTTAATCAAGGTTTCATAATTATGTTCTTTGACTTTGATAATTATCACAAAATGTAAAAATAAATGCGCAAACCACATAATGAATGTCGATGAAAATAATGTATGTGTACTTCAAGAATAATAATGAGAAGCATTTAGACGTGGTATTAAAGTAATTATATAATTTCCATTTTGAAATTTAGGAATTAACTGCCATAATTACCCAAACTGATGTAGGACGTTTATCGTGATGCAATTTTTTTTTTCAGATTTACCGCAATATAATGTGATACTGCATAAAAATAATATAAAATTCTGATAGTGGAGATTTTCTTCTTTAATTAAACGTGTCTGAAGCCGAGATGGTAGCAGGCAGCTAGGGATTATATGAGCGAGCTATACATTCTGTGCGTCATGTCCTCTTTGGCTGTTTTTCGTCGCGCATCAACACAGAGGCTGGGCTTTATGGTGATGTGGAAACACATATCCACTCGCTAATGATACCACGAGCATTCGGCCGCGTTCTTCCTTTAGTTCAGTTGGCACAACGGAAAAAAAAAAAAAAAGACGTTCGTAATGCAAGACAACACGCAGCTATTTTACGAATCGGATTTGTTAGTCGGTTTGTTATGAGTACAGACACGAATTGGTCGCGGGAAAAGTGCAACAATTTCTTTTAGTGCCCCACGCGCGGCAAAAACTCATATAATTTTATATTTGCGCGGCATAGTAATCTCTGTATAGAATTTACTTGTGACTACATTTTATACTTGTACAAATTCTTTAACTCTCATAGTTTTCCATAGTGACATGACAAAGTCAGAATTCGCAAGTTATGGGATCATAGTAATAAAAACCAAGTGTCTTACTCGAATGAAATCATTTACACTGGAATTATATATCATGGGCAATA
This sequence comes from Medauroidea extradentata, assembly GCA_003012365.1. Lineage (NCBI taxonomy): Eukaryota > Metazoa > Arthropoda > Insecta > Phasmatodea > Phasmatidae > Medauroidea > Medauroidea extradentata. Next base: position 65,563 of record PNEQ01104001.1, read on the forward strand.
TGCTAAAATATTTAAAGACACACTCTCAGATTTCTTGGTACTTTTTAAAAAATCTAAAAATAATGATAATTTACTTAATTTATGATATTTTTTTTTAAATACAAAAAGACTCTCGTGTGTTTTGAAATATTTCAGCATATTGCCCATAATACATAATTTCAGTGTAAATTATTTCCTTCGATTACGACACTTGTTTTTTTTTTTTTTTTTTTTTTTTTTTTTTTTTTTTTTTTTTTTTTTTTTTTTTTTTTTTTTTACTATATTTCCGTAACTTGCGAAATCTGACTTTGGAATGCTGCTGTGGAAAAACCGTGAGAGCTAAAAAATGTTATAAGAGTAAGAGGACAAAATAGTCACAAGTAACGTCTATAAAACGAACACTCGGTCCTACAAGTATAAAGTTATGAATTTTAGCCACGTGTACACCCTTAACGATCTTTCGACAATGAGGTTACTGCCACGCGATACTTCTGTGGTTTTCCAGCAAAACCCTAAGACCAGCGAGAGTCAAAACACCCAACCTCAGATCTTGAAGCAAAACTTCAGATGTGCACATCAGGTACGTATAGAAACCAAATTGTGCCAAAATCTTCGCGCCACTACATCGTGACTCTACCTAATGAGTGTAAAAAAAAAATCGTGCGTTACGAGGGCCTTAGCGTCAGTCATGTATCTTGGTAAACGCGTTATTGCAAAAATTCTAGAATTAAACATAGTAAAAATCTTTATTCTTACAGAAAATAGATAGTCCATTTTATTGGGTAATCCCCATTTGCCCCATAAAATCGGCGTTTCAGCAGATACCGTATAAAAATAAAATATTTCGCCTATTATTATTGTTAAATATCTTCTTAACTCTGATATATGACTATTACCACTAGGCTACTTGTACTTTATGTAGAAATGTACAGTAATATTCCAAAGTTTTGCTTTTGCTAATATTAAAGAAAATAACACATGCGCGTGCACACACACACACACACCAACACACGATTCTGTGTAACTGTGCTTGTAACATTGTTTCAAGACGCAGTATAAGCTAATGCTGGAAAGCAAATGAGATTTCTTCGCTGAAATAAATTCCGATTATCTTTAATTGTAGCTCAGCAATCAATACATTTTTTCTGGTGGTTTGTTTGTAAATAACTATGGCTACGTAGATTACTACGATTTTTTTAGTACCATCATCACAAGTGAGGACATGTTGTAGTATTGTTAATAGGATTGGCAGGCTAATATTATTAAATATTAAATACTGAAAGCTGAAGAAAACCATTTCACTGAGGTAATGTAGCAGGTTCGTTTAAATTTGAACAAGCGGTATCTGACAACATTTTATTTATCTGTGCGTTCAGCAGTTGTGATAACGCATCTACAGTATATGATATCGGCAAAACTAAAATTAATGAAGACCTTGAAAGACAAAAGAAGCTATAAAGGCTGTGAAGTTTAAAAAAAAAATGTGATCCCAGTATCGCAACCAAAATATCAGGACGATTTTCAATTGTTATGTATTGTAGTCCCGTAAACGAATTTTTTTTTCAACTCTCTTCGTTATAAAGTATATAACAAGTAATTTTCACTGATTAAAAAAGTTGAAAATGTTCCATTAGTAAAAAAATTAAAACTACAGATTTACATTAGTAAGATAATTTCACTTATTGGAAAGGATAAATTTACTAAATGAAGTGAATAAATGATAAAACATACAAAAACACTAAGCTATTTTATACATGATGTAAATATGTTTGTTCTACATGTTGTCTAAAGATCAATGGTAGCCTTACCATAAATTAAAATGTCCTGGTGGGATTGGAACCCACGACCTATTACGTGTAATGCCAACATCTTACAACTGCACAATTTGTAAATACAGTTACAGTGTAAATCTGTATTTGTTATCTAGTGGCGTGCGTTAACTGCCTAAAGTAGTCTGAATCAACTGTTTGTAGTGAAAGGCAGGAAATATTCAAGGCTTCAGTGACATTTATGCAAGCCTTCAAGAATATCTGGTTACTCAAGCCGGTACAGGATGTTCATTGGCTGTTCTCTAGCCCAGTCATTCTACATAATTGGGACTGCATTTAATTGCTCCTTTACTATTAGCTCAGGGCCTTTTAAGTCCCGTCAAATTCAAGAGCCAAAATGAAAAATTGACACAAATTTGCAGTCGTTTGAGTCCTAGCTCGTGACAAAAAGAAAATGCGAAATTTTTTAGGTTCCTGTTTATAACATAATGACGGAAGTGGTAATTCGTGAGTGAGTGAGTTTGGTCAGCGCTTAACATCGAGGTCTTTAGCGCTGGTGAGCGGTGATACGAGGTGAGTATGGAGCGGTGCTGGAATGAAGGGACGGGGGAAACGGGAGATCCCCAAGAAAACCCGCTGACCAACGGCATCATCCGGCACGATTCCCACATGCAAAAATCCGGGTACTGACCCCGCCGGGAATCGAACCCGGATTTTCTTGGTGGGAGGCGTGAAGTCTGACCCTTCGACCACCGCGCCCCCATTAGTACTTCGTCTCGTAGACCGCAATGTCACAAGAAAAGTAGCCACTGGCTGGGATATAAATAAAGCGAGGAAGTTTTGTCCATGGCCTGTATCAGAGACAATCCTACCATTCACTAAGATTGATCCTGGTAAATCTAAACCAAGTTGGCCGGACCTTGAATCGAACTTGGATCCCTCCGAACGCAAGCCCAGTGTTTTACCACTCCGTCATCATGTCCAATTGTTACAGAGAAAGACTCATTTTTTAAAGTAATGTAAATACGCTGAGAGTAGCAGAGTGAAACAAAAAAATGCTATCTGTGAATATTTACACGAAAATAAGAGGAATTGATTAAATTTTCCTCGATTTTCGTTGAAATCACAGAACCTTTTTTTTTTTACTACGCATGTACCTATAATTGAAAAAATCCAAAACCCACACACTTGGGTATACTTTTCGTACGTTTCCTGTAAAAATACGTTATTGTACATTGATTAATTTACAAGAAAAAAAGACACATACGAATGTGTATTTCTGGATTTCCCCGAACTAAATAACGAATCTTTTAAAGGCAGGGCTTCTTGGAAAAATAATACCAGTAAATTAATTTCATTTTTTTTTTATGCACAGAATAGTCAGGATTCCAAAAATAATAAGGGATAAATAAAAAAGTAAAGGTTCGTATCAGGAATTACGTCGAGACTCACATCGGATGGAAATGGCATAGCTTTCAGAATAAAATAAATCCCATATTAAATCCAGCTACCCGTAAACAACATGTGACGTCATGTAAGCAAGTCAGACATGCAATCGTATTATTAAAAATACTCTCGTGCGTTCAAAAACGAACGTTCATTCTCAATACCTTACTCTCAGAGACAAACTAGAATTTGCTCTTAGCCATGAGGTTTCTGTGAAATATATTTTTGTGTGCCAAATGCACACAATTTAAAGCGAAAACGTCGGCATTACAGCAAATTGTAGCTTGCATGTCTATCAATGAGTCAGCCTTAATATTTCCTGAATTTTCTCTGACAAAATTAACACATTTTTGCTACACATTCGTTGTTGTTATGCTGAATTCTTTTGTTTTATTAGGGGCCTATTATTCATGGGTTTATTTAAAATATTTGAGAAAAATATAAATATTAGAAGTTTCCACATGCACCCATACATATACGCGTATGAGATTTTCAGATAGCTAAAGATATTTTTATTAAGACGGCCGCCTGGTGAAGGGTATAATTGTGTATGTTGGTGAAAATCGATGAGGCGCTATGAGCGACGTCGACAGGCACATGTATTGTGATATCGCCTCTACGGCCAAAGTCGTAAAAGCGCACACAGTGTTCCCAACGTAACGTCTTTACTGTGGTACTTCAAGCGATGACCCTTTCATTTTATTGAACCCGTCACAAAGTCCAAAATAATTATAGACCAAAATTTCGAGCGAACCCGGTACATAACTTATATCGAGATCAACACCGTCAGAAAAAGCCTGTTTTAGCCACGTTTCAAGGATTTAAAATTAGTGCTGCCAATACGCGCGGTGTGTTAACTAAAAGTAATATACGTATTCAGAAGTGTGTTTTCTTTTCGTCGATATTCATTTGTGGACGTACGTTTACTGGTATATAAAAAAAAAGGTAACTTCGAACACGCTGCATCCAGTATACGAACTGAGCTATGTGCAGAGCTTCGGTCGTTACCAGATTTAGGCTCGGTTTTAGTCGCCATATTGAATTTTATTATTTTTCGCTTTTTTGGAATTCTGAGAATAAATGTGTAAAATATGCTACTATACCTCAAATTCTATTTACATTTCGCTACAGTGCATACCTTGCGATTTAGCTGATAACTCATAATTACACCGCAATTTGTCGGGCAAATTATGAATATAAAATAATTAGCCACAAAAATTGCGGCGTAATTATAAGTTATTACCTAAATCTCAAGGTCTGTACTGTAACGAAATTTAAATAGAATTTAAAGTATAATCGCATATTTAACATTTTTCTTCTTAGAATTCCAAAAAATTAAAAATAATAAAATTGAATATGGCGTCTGAAACCGAGCCGTATTCGAAACATACTCAGCGAACATAGTGATGTCTGATTAGTAGGGACAGGAAAATTCCGCGGATTCAATGACTTGCATGCTAGAATCCATTGTCCTATGCATACTCAAGCCCCGTCTATTCGTTCACTGTCTGCTGTTCCACTGATTATCAGCTAGTGGACAAATGGTAGGGACTTGAGCATGTGTAGGATAATTGATTCTATCATGCAGGTTATTGAATTAGCGAAATTTCGCTATCCCTGCTGATTAGCACAGACCGGAAAAATTCCGGTTCACTGACCTGTAAGCTAGCCTTCAAGAATATCAGTGTATTCAAACAGACGAGAGCTGCTCGTTACCTGCTGGCTGATACAGTTGTATGGGGCACATTGAGGTATATATTTATTATTAGAGGTACGTCAATTTCGCGGATTCATCTGGCAGCAGCCTAGACTTGTCAGTCCTATACACCCACTGGCCACAATCGATTATCTATTGGCTTATAACCGTACAAGCAGGTAGCAAGCGATAGCACTTCGTATTATTTCCTTATTTACTACTGGCTTGCAGTAGTCAAACGCGTTTCGTAACAGCCGCCAGCAAGTCACAGACATGACAATGAAGTATACATAATTGGCGTTCAACCTGACCTGGAATGTATCTGCGAAAT
>PNEQ01104002.1:0-30693 GCA_003012365.1 Medauroidea extradentata
GAGTGGCTACAGAATTGGGGTTGGGTGTAACTAAGTAAGCGGAAGATCGCCAGGAAGGTTCGTCTGGAGTGGCTACAGAATTGTGGTTGGGTGTAACTAAGTGAGCGGAAGATCGCCAGGAAGGTTCGTCTGGAGTGGCTACAGAATTGGGGTTGGGTGTAACTAAGTCAGCGGAAGATCGCCAGGAAGGTTCGTCTGGAGTGGCTACAGAATTGGGGTTGGGTGTAACTAAGTAAGCGGAAGATCGCCGAGAATGTTCGTCGACCAGCGTCACCGTCCGGCACGATTCCTACACTGTGAGAATACGGCAACCACCCCCGCTGGTAATCCAGCCCGCGTATCACATTGGAGGGAGGCGAGCGTTCTGACCACTGCACCAGTAACGATCCCCTTAGTATTCGAGAATTTAAGGCCCGGGAATAAACCTTATTTAACGTAGACATTTGAAAACACGTTCGCTTGATAATATTAGAGACCAGGTAAACTTATTTAATTATTTATATTCAGGCTCAAATGCGCATAAACCTGAACACTCAAGCACAAACTGATTATTCACTGGTTGGCTTCAGACAAATTTATTGTTACTTTTAGGTTGTAAATTCCCATCAATATGATCAGATTATTTCAGGAGCTGTCAAATAAGTAACAGGACGGCTGGATAAATGAGCCTGAAGTTTAAAAACCAGACATATACAGTTTATTTCTTTGTAGAAAATACCGCAAAGGTTATATGTTATAATATTAAATATAAACGTATTTTCTTAGTAGGGCTTTATGTTTATTGAATCTGGGATTCTACTCGTTCGTAAAACTCTGGTTAATTTTTTAAACACTGTGCGAAGTGGTACAATGGTAACACATTGTACTCGTATTTCGGAGGACCCGCGTTCGATCCCCGGCTCTGGGAATCCTGATTTGATTTTCCATGGTTTCCCGAAACCGCTTCAAGCGAATGCCAGGATGTTTCCTTAACAAAGGCCATGGCCGACTCCGCTCCCGGAGTTGTGTGTCATCGTCTATAATGATCTCGCTGTTGACGAGATGTAAATCCCACTTACCTTAAGGTCATACTCTCTCGTTTTTACTTTGTAATCGATATTAATTTCTTACACTTAAACTAGAGCAGATAACAAAAAATCTGTCTGATAGATTTGTTTAAAATCGTCTTCTCCATGTTGACTGACATTTCAATTTACCCCAGTTAGTTTTAGAAACTTACGAGCACATCTGCAATTCTGCTTCGTAGTCAGTTATTGGCTGTGTTAACTTTCGTCTGTATTGGGGTTATGAGACAAATCTCTTCACAAAGACACGCCTCTAATAACAACGAAGCATAACCACAGACTAAATAGTAATACAGTAGCGAAATAACGTGGCGGTTCGTTTGTTACTGGCGAACCTGGCCGCTTATTGGCTGTCAGAGGTTGTTGATACCAGCCCCGTGTATGTTTGGCTCCTGCATGTTACGGCAGGTTTCCTATTGGCCTGGCTGCAGATTATCATGGCAGCTGCCTCATGCTGATTGGCAGTAGGCGTCTCCGCCATGTTGCTGGTCAGGAAAGCCATTTTGCTGGCACGTGTGACTGAGTTCTCTGTCCTACCTGATATTTCACTTCTGTATTGCTATATATTCTGTGGTATAGCTGCAGGTGTGCACGTAAGCCACTGAAACAAACTGAGGCAAAATTCTTTGCGCGAAATGTGCATGATCCTATTCATAAAGCGCCACTTGTATTTTGTAAGTATGAATCATGGTCGTACTGACAGAAAGAATTCTTGCAAAGATTTTCTACTATTTAGTTTCAGCGCCTTACGTGCACACCTGCAGCTCTGCTTCATGGTCAATTATTAGATAACTCCAAGTGTCTTGTGGTTCAACTTGCAAAGTCCATACGTGTGGTGTCTCTGTTAACCTTGCGTTGATTGGCACAGTCAAATGAAAAACTACTCTGCACAAACACAGACAGCCAATAACCGAGAACTAGAGCTGCGTATGTCGCCGTAAGGCATTGTAGCAAAGTGGTGTAAAATTATTTTGGCGAAAATGCATGGTTGGTAATAATGTAGCAATATGTTAGCGAGCATGTAGGCGAAGTAAGGCTGGTGGTGGAGGGACAGTCAACAATGTTGTGGCTGGTAGCAGCGGGGGGCGTTGTTTACGTGATCGCAGTGTAGAGGATCGTGCCTCGACCTACTCCTTCACAATCGCGACACTTGGTATATATACTGTGGGGCGTCGACCAGGGCCTCTGTGTCGTCCAGCTGTGTGCTGCATGCTGCATGCTGCCAGTCGCTACTACAGCCACTCGCCATGACCTTCACTGTAAGTCTACCATACACTGCTGTCCTCACTGGCCATCTCTGGCTAACCTTGCTGCTACTGCAGGCCGGGAACATTGTCGTGCTTCTTGTGGGTAGGAGGACCTGCACTTTCCGCGTTGTTATCTCACGCCAGGCTGGACTGCAAGTTACTATACACTCAGCTAACTGCCGCTGTTGGTCGACAGTTTGTTCTGTACCCCTGAAGGACCTTTTTCAACCAACCAGATAAGTCCAACTGTAAAATGCTGACTATATACGAAATCTCGGGAACTACATTCTAAAAAAAATTTATTTCCCACTACACAAATGTTGCTTACGTATGAGCCACTGCAAAGCATCGTTGCACTTGTCATGCCATGTGTAAAACTTTGTGTTTCTTCTGAAATAGTGGAAATTATGTTTGTTAGAGTTGGCTGTAGGTTTTTTAAGACAAGCTTTGTGTCGAAAATAAATTCTGACAAAGAAAATAATGTAACGTTTTCACTTTAAATTTAAACAAAACAATTATTTGCGCAAAACTACCTTGTAATGAGTAAACTTATTGTTGTGGTAAAAAAAAAGTACTGTTAGTGTTTGTGACGTCACGAAGTGTGGTCTTGGGCCAGCAGTTTCTAGAATGTCGGCAAGTAATAATGCGAAAGAGGCACGTCTCTGCTTACCGACGAGTTTAGCTAGAGATAATCTCCACCGCTAGTTGCACTGCCATCGGCGAGGGTTCACGTTTAATATAATACTTATGACGATAACTTCGGATATTGAAACGAAGCTCTCTTCACAGGCACAAGCATAAAGTAGAATACTTGTTGTCACGAGCGCAACTAGCAACGAAAATGTTACCTTGCCTGTGGTACAGTCTATCTCACAAGTGCATTCTTCATCTGCACCACAGTTACGCAAAGCCATAGCAACAGGCGGTTTTGTAACTAAAAAAACTTTTTACTTAAATAGGTTTGTTCAGTGAGGTAAACAGGTTTCGTCAATTATCAGTTTATGCCTAAACTCCAGTTAGAAATTTAAAATTTTGAATTGAAACAATTTTAAATTAAAACAAACTGACATATTTGACACATTCGTTGAAAGTTTTACTCAAGTCGGCGGCAGCAGTATACACGTTATACGTTATTTAATTTATAGGATAATCAGAAAAATCTAAGCCCTGCTTACAATTTTCTGAGCCATTATGCCGCCATATTTACTATTTTAAATACGATAACTTACCCTGCTTACAATTTTCTGAGCCATTATGCCGCCATATTTACTATTTTAAATACGATAACTTACCCTGCTTACAATTTTCTGAGCCATTATGCCGCCATATTTACTATTTTAAATACGATAACTTACACTTAACTAAAAACTAGTGTAAACATTTCACAATTCTGTAAACTTCACTTGTATAACCGTTATAAATACATTTTTTTAAAACATTTTTTTATTATTTTACGTGTTGTGAAGTTTCACTTTAAACTAAATCACCTATAGTTTTGACATAACATTTGTTAAGTACTTCTTTCGCGGGTAACTTGAACACATTGTACTCATTTTCGTTTCCTGGTGATTTCAGTTATGGCTACTGTTTAATATTCTTCAAGTAACTTGGAGTGTTTCGTCTACTGGTGGCAGCTTACCCTGATCTTCGACAAGGCTGGCCACGAGTAGATCGAGAATATGATCTCTTGACAGACTACAAATATACAGACTCTACACGGTTACTCTTAGAATGCCTGAAGCTGAAAACATGCCGTACCCAGGCCAGCATCGTAAATTATCATAAACGCCTGAAGAAAATAAACATACGGCAAGTTGTCAAATCATCCTAAATAATCTATACATAACGTTTAGATAACGTACATGTGTCTGTTATTATAACTAGAGCATGATTTTGTCGCCAAAACATTCACACCATTTTGTTAAATATATCACGTGCACAGCGGCAACTCTGCTGCGTAGTCTCTGGCAGATTGTCTTTGTTCGGACACGGCTCTCATTTCACTGCACCAATCAGAGTAAGACTATTGTGTCGCCATACGTCTGTGATTTGCCAGTAGAAACCCAATAAACGTGAGAATTAAAACATCCAATCACTAGGGACCTTGTTTTTTCGCGAAAAGAATTTTGCCCCAGTCTGTTTTATTGCCTTACGTGCACATCTGAAATTTTGCTTCATGGTTATTGGCAGCGTGTCTAGGTGAAGAGCCGTATCACATTTGACTGAGCCAATTACAAAAACTGCCCTGCAACACCACACGTCTGTGGTTTGCCGGTAGAATCCCAAGGCTCGTGACAGTTAAAATATCCAATCGCTGACCACAAAGCAGAACTGCAGATGTGCACGTAAGACACGGAAACAAAGTGAGGCAAAATTCTTTTCGCAAAATAACAAGGTCCCTACCAACCACTGACCATGAATCAAAACTGCAGATGTGATCATAAGGCATTGAAACCAATTTATGCAAAATTGTTTTCGCCATAAGAAACGTGGCTCTAATAATAACAACCTCAGCTGATGTAAAGATAATTATAATGGCAGCATACGTGTTAATACGCCTGGAGATGCACTGCGTTGGATATGTTTCGCTACACTTCTCAGGCGCCACTTCACAACCGAAGTTGTAGGCGTTAACAATACTCGCAATAATAATATTAGGTCCAACTGTACTCTTTGGGCACAAGGTAGTCAGCGAGTAGACTGTTTGCTGTTACTCAGGTCGCGTGGTTGGACAACATGTCCCTCGCCTCTTACACGCTGCTAGTGTGTTCCTGCCGCTCACAGTCGAGTGGCTACACAGACAACTCCTGAGATCGGGAACATTTACGTGTTTACTGTCCTGAAGACAGCAACTTCTCATTGGCTGCTTCCTGGCACAGTGGTACGGCATGATTGGGCCTGCAACTAGTTTCCGTTATACTGTGAGCTTAGAGCCCTGCAGGAAGTGTCGAATAAATCAAGTGTCATTTGTGAACTTGACACGAGCATACAAATGTTTGATCTCTAGCTTGTGACCAAAATAAATTGCGAATTGTTCAGGTTACTAATAATATCTATACAGGCTTTGCCACTGATCACTCCGTAAGTCTGTTTAAATTGTTGGCAGGTCCAGTGATGCTTTTTCACGTGTTGTCGTTATCAGTAAACTTTCAGCAGAGCTACTATGGATATATATGTGCCCTCCTCAATAAAACACTCACGTATAACATGTCGTTAGCTCTACAATGTTCGCTGCGCTGTTTTACAGAAATTAAACACTTACAAATTTATTTATATTTACAAAACCAGTTTTGTAATGAACAGAGTTGTCAAATGTTGACACAGAAGTACGTAACGTTTGGCCGCAAAACAATATTTGACACAGTGGGTGCCTAAAAACCTTTTCGTAGCAGCCGAACGTTTCGTGTGTGTCACGAATAAAATATCATGAAATATTTTGGTGACTTAAAAAATAAATTGTTGTTGTCGCGTAGGTAAACGCTCTGGATTGCACGGTATGAAATACGTTTGATTTGGAAAGCCAACTCGGCTTTCTATTGGCTGAGAGCAGAATAGAGTGAGAGCAGTTCAAGTACGGTAGGAGGTCCTGTGTAGCGAATACCAATAGGACGTTGGAAGCGGAAACATAATTATAACTAGTGTTACTGCAGGGATAGACACAGAAGCCTGCCAAATTCACGGTGTTGTTTGGTTACCGTATAAACTGCACTGACCTGTACAAACCAGAGTGAAAGCTGTGATTCCATTGGCCACAAGCATCTATGTGTAGAGGCCGGAATAATGCGCAGGTCCACTGACGTGTAGGTTAGCCTCCAAGAATGTTTGTGTAATCGTGCAGACAGCCGCTGTTTATTAGCTGCTCGCTGACATAGTGATATGGGCTTGCAATAAGTTACAGTTTTATTATTGGGTCAGTTACATCCAGGAAGTGTTGAGTAAGTCAACGGCAACTTGGAAACGTGGTACAGACCTATAGTTGCTGGAATTCTAGCTTGCGCCTAAAAGAAAACGCGAATTTTTCGGGTCTCTGTCTATGTGACGTCTTTTACTTTTGCGACCAATTTACGGGAGATTAGTCACACTAACCATGGACCTTATAACTATTATACAGAAGTATTCTCCACAGATAGACACGATATTGTCGGTCAAACATAGATGTCAAACGAGAATGCAGTCGTTTGGAGTCTAGTCTGTTGTAAGAAAATAATGCGACTTTGGCCAGTCTCTACGAATGTCGACCATCTGTAATCTTAATATTCTGCACAAAACTCGAAGTTTTAACGGTCTAACGCTAATCACAACAGGACGGTATTATGCATCAATAGACCAAGCGCCAATTTCTAGTTCGGTATAAAATATTTTTCTGTTTTGAAACGGTCTTATAAATAGTATGTCACCCCTACGTCCTGTGATTATGAATACTGACTTTACAGAACTAGTATGCTTTTTGTAAGAGTATTTCAAATCCGAAAAACTTACAGCACGTTTTACTGATAACTTAAAATTGGCGCATAGTCTATTGCTATTGTTGTTTGTCGGTGTTCTTTCATCACAATCACTCTTTCTTCTCATTACTCAGTACTAAATGGAGAAAGTTATATAAATGATTAGTTTATTTCAATGATCAGTTTAGTCACTGTATAACGGGAACTAGCTTATGTTATGATTTTTAATATTTATCCACATTTAGTTATACTATTTTAACTTATCATTTGCGCGCAATATCAGCGCAACTGATTCTAGAATAATACATGTGTAATGAAGCTTCTTTGTCGTTTCTGCATTCTGTGAACCCCTGAAATTCGCAAGTAATTTTGCGGCAGCTCGTTTGAAAACCTTGCAGTCCTGCTTCGCGGTCAATGATTGAATATGTTAACTATCACTCGTCTGTTGTTTCCACCGAGAATTAAAGGCGTGCAGCAGTAGCCTTACTGTGATAGGCCCAGTCATATAAGACACGTCACTGAACAAAGACACGTTGCAAACAACCATGAAGCACGAAATGTAGTTCAAGTTGTACACGTAAGGTGTCCTAACAATAATATACAAATAGCGTTTCGCAAAATTCAGAAATCCATTCTGAATTTTTGCTGTTAGTTTGTTTCGTAAGTAAAATCAAATGCTTTGTCTACTTTGACATAAATACGACCGTATCACTGGATATAAGCAGAAGGTAAAATGGTGTGGCGTTATGTTTGACGTAAGCACATTACACAAGGGTTATAAGCATCAATGTATGTCTGAATAGCATAGGATCTGCGTGTTGGAAAATATTCCCTGTTGGCCGAGCCTCATTTTGCTGAGTTCGTCAGCAACTGCTGATTTGTGATTGACTTTCCACCTTCTCACTAGGCTAGAGCCCACGATCTTTTGCGAAAATAATTGTGCAGCAGTTTGTTTCAATGTCTTATTAGCACATATGAATCTTTGCTTCGTGGTTATTGGTACACTGTACTATTGCACAGACGTGGTTCACTTGACTTTGCCAACAGGGACAAGGTTACTGCGACACCACACGTCTGTGATTTGCGGGTAGAACTCTAGACTCTGAGGGTTAAAACAGCCAATCACTTGCCAAGAATCAGAACTGCAGATGTGAACATAAGGCATTGAAAACAAATGCTGCAAAAATATTTCCGCTTTACGTGTTGCTGAGTTGTGAAGCTTCAGTCAGGCACTCATGCGGTAGTTTCACTTCTGTATTTGTAGATACTCTTTGGCTGCATGTTAACGCTGTTAAGCTGCATATGTTCACGCTCTTACTTGGACACAGTACACTTCGCCCTAAATTAACAGACATACTAACAACCTGTTATAAAAACTAGTCCTTAACACTCGCGAAAAAAAAATGTTGCACAGTTATATTATATTTCGTAGATGTAGGCAACTTGTATTTGTGTGAAAGTGGCACTTATTTGTCTGTGCCAATCAGGAGATGATTAGTGCAACACCGCACGTCTGTGGTTAGAGGCTAAGACCCCAAGATGCATCTAATTAATGACAATGAAACAAAGCTACAGGTGCGCGCATAAGGCATTGAAACATAGTGATTCAAAAATATGTTCGAATAAGTAATAGCTAGAGACATGCAAAATTCGCGTTATCATTTGGTAGCAGAATGAACTACACTTTCCTATACATAACAGAGCTTAATCTGGCAATCAATTGGCCATACGAAGATTTATGACGTTGTCATTTACGTGTGTTACATCTTTACAGAGATTGGCCTCTCTACCATGTAAGCATTCTCCGCGGCAAGTCTCGGCAATATCGGCCAGCGGGAAACGTCGAATAAGCCTATAGTCATTTGGAGTCTAGTCAGCTGTCAGAAAATAACGCGAATTTTGCATGTCTCTAGTGATAGTCCCTAATTATGACGGTTGCATAGTACATAAAGTGTACCTTAGTACCAATATAATGGCTGTAAGTGGCACTCCATTAATCAACAGCAGTAATCTTCCTAAAAGCATCGATAGAAACTCGAAAAATTCGCGTGTTCTCTGACATATATGCTAGCCTCAGAGAATGTCTGCGTAGTCAAATATACAGCAGCTGTTCATTGGCCGCTCTCTGATGCAGTGATGTTACATGACAGGGCTTACATTTAGTTGCTTACTTATTATCGGCTCAAGCGGTCTGCAAAATAAGTTTAGAGTCAACTGCTTAAGTTGCACGAAGATGTTTGAGTCCTAGCTTGTGGCAAAAATAAAACACAGTGTTTTGAGGTCGCTAGTCATTGAGGTAGGTAAGTGTAGTGTGTCTTAACATCGTGAAGACCATTAGGTTGTTAGGAACGAAACCATTAGTGTAATTTGCCGTGACCTGTACGAATGAACTAAACAACGGAGAAACTATGTCAGGATATCTGGACCTGAGAACTAGCACGGGTGCTCCTGAATGCATGTTGAGTGTTTAACACACCACCTCCTAGCTCAGCTCGTGGATGTACGTAGCTCAACTATATCTTGTCTCGGGGGTTGACGGTTGCATATGGCAGCGAAACTGGCAATTATGTAAATAATGAAATATTTTTTGAAATGTCACTAAAATGATTGGGTGGCAACCACTTATTAATGATAATACCAGTTCGTATATATTGCGAGAATTCGCGGCTTCTCTGTCAGTCTGGAATGTTGAAATATACAGGCCAGTTCAGGTTTGCAGGTCAGACGGCAGCCTGACACACACAATGTTATATATGAGTATGTATACTTGTAACGTATGCATTCCATACAATTAACCGACTGCAAGGAAGCTTCGGCGGGTTGTGCGTGTGCCCATAAAGGTTTCTGTAAAAAAAACAATTTTGTTGGAGGGGCGGCAAAACCATGTCAAAGGGTCAGAAAGGGTAACCCAAAAAATAAAAAACTCAACTAGTAAAAAAGAGTTTGTTAAGTTGTTGTACATGCATCCGTGAAGGCTTCTACAAAAAATAATACTTGGGAGACGGAGCAAAATGTGTTACAGGTGTAGAAAGGGTCACCCAAAAATTTAAATGAAAAAATACATAAGGGTGCATTGTAACGCATGGCGAAAACAGCTAGTTTAGAATATTTATCCTAAAATATTTCTGGCGACAAATTGATGGAAGTTGTATGCCTAAGTTGTCTCATTTGTAATATTAATGAATGAGAGATAACGTTAATTTCATACTTTCAACTTTTAATGAAAGACGACACTTCCCTAACATACGTTCATAGACATGAGGACTGGCAAAAGATGGTCATGAAATACGGATAGATAACTGTTCGAATTCACAAGTTAAAACACACGTAAGCAATTCGAATAGTTATGTAATTTGTATAATTTGTAAACAAGGAAAATTATCTAGAACCCCGTTCTTTACGTTACAGCTCTATACAAACTGTCCCTTATACATTGTGGCAGCAACATTATTAATGTAGTTGGTTGAACGAGGTGAAAAGACTTCATCAAATAATAAGGCACTGTATTCTTCGGACTGTGACAATAATGGCTGTTGCCATACCGAAACTGTTATCTTCATCTATGCTGATGGCTATGCGGACAGATTGACTAACCACTGGCAACGGGCGCAGTCGGTAAGGAGCAGGTCTACAGTGAGAAATATCCTGGGGTTGAATCCCTGCTCTGGCATGGATGTAGTGTTGTCCCTTCACTTCATTTCAACCTCATCGGCTCTTAAGACCTCGTTGTCAAAGGGCCTTAAAATTCTCTCACGTCACGTGTCACTAGCAATGGTCAGTCTCTTACTTTCTCTGCAGTGTGATTCCAATAGTTCAGACAACATATCCTTATCTCTGTACTGCCAAGTTCCCAAATTTTCACTGGTAATTCAGTAATTATTATTTCAGCTTAGGAGAGCATACGTCGTAAAACAAACCTAATGTTATTTTAATATTGGTTTAACTGTACTGTCTGTTTTAGGCCCATATAATATGGTTTCGACTAACAAGGAGAGGCACAATCATTTCACGTATTGACTCTAAGTCAGGTTCAACGTCAACAACGTATTCTTCACTGTTACTTGTATGATTGGAGGACAGCAGTATTGACACGCCTTTAACAACTTCAAGCCAGTAATAAATACGGAAATATTTCCTAGGAATATCACGAGCTACCTACCAGCTTGTAAGTTACAAGCCACTGGCTGTAGCCAGCGTGTGTATAGGACTGAGAAGTCTAAGCTGCTGTCAGATGAATACGCGGAATACTAGTGCCTCTATTGATAAGTTAAGGAACAAAAATGGCTGTGGTTAGGTAATTATCTAAAAACGTAGTCTTATTGTCTTGAAAAAAATTATTCGCCTCAGTTAATACTTTTTAAACGATAAAATTGTAAGACGTAGTAAGGATATTATTTTATATTTTATGATTAATAAACAGTTATTTAAAAAGCAGTTGGAAATATTCACCAAGACCTAAACAGCAATACTTACGGACACGAAACTTTCTCAAATTCAATAGAGTATAATATAGATCACAAAACCATGCACACGGCAGTTACATTAGCGACTGTGTCAATGTTGTTAAACTCGTGCTGAGAACTACTGACTTCCATGTTATCATTTTAGATGTACTCACTGGAGTGGCATGTGTTTAAGAAATAGCTAATTAAAGAGTGTTTATACCGAACTGTCAGGTATTTCAGTCCGCCGAATTTTCAGAAATTTGCCAATATGCGGGTAGCTACGAATCGGTTTTGATATTTATAATATCAAGAGAAAATTAAGTTTCAAGTAACTTACACTGTCCACAGTACCTATCAGCATTTTGCATAACATACTTGAAATGATTGTGCACCTGCAAAGCTGTTAATTTTTAAGCCTAGCCAGTTTAATAACATACCAGCATCAGAGTTACTAGGATTCATTGAGGAAGAGTTATATCTGCTGCAGGTAAGGAAAGTAATATTGTTTTGAACGGACACATTTAGGAATGGAAAATGTATGCCGGAAGTTGCGCTGATGTCGGATAGGGTTACATTTATGCTGTCTTATAATGTAGAAACTTCGTTATCAAAACCGAACATTGCCGAAGTACTAAGTTCTTCCCACGCCAACATAAACATGCCGACACCAGTGGAAATAGCGATGAACATTTTCACTGGCGAAACTTACAATATTGAGCATCCTAGCCCGTCGAAGAATTACTTTCTCACAACTGAAACCACAACGATGTTAAACTGCATGCGCCGTGTGCAAACCATCGAAGTAAGAAGCACGAAACAAGAAATGCGCTCTAAAAAATAGTTTGTAAATTTGTCACACATGCGTATAGGAACGCTAAGGAAGTAGGTATGGTACATATAATTGTTTCCCAGACATACATTACAGCACTCCTAAACACTTTTATAAAACATTTAAACGTATACTGAAGTTACCAGACTTGTATTGTAACAAGTGTGAAAGTTTGCATATTTACAAGGCGGAAGTATGGTAACTGTCCCATACTGCGTTTTGGTTAATTACTTCTTAAACATTTTAAGAATTATTTTGACATTGTATAAACGACTTCGTAAGAGAAATAACGTATAAAATTATTGCTGCCGTTGCATTTTGTCACATATTTCACAAGTATTTTACTATTTCTAGTCTTGTTTTGAGTTCCCGCCGTCTTATAATCTTGCATTGCCTGCAGGAGTTTAGATATGACTAGTGATTGACAAAACCTTCTGACTAAGCAATTTTAACTCCAGCAGGTTATTAATCATAAACGCCTTTTGTGAAAACTCTTCTTTAATGAATAAAACATAGCAGCTTTGCAGTCGCACCACAATTTCTAGTATGTTGAAAAATGCTGGAAGGTACTGTGGATTCCGTACTTGAATTTTTTTTTCTCTTTCTCTCACTATAACTAACATTTGCTTGTAACAACCGCTTATTGGAAAAGGCTCGAAAATTCCGCAGTCTCACAGACCTGTCAGTTCTGTATGCACTCTTCCCTTAGCTCTGGTTTCAATACACACTGCTCCAGTGATTGGCCAGTTGTACATTTAACTTGATAACGCCAGGTTTACTGAGTGTTTTCCATTCAGGTTTGCTGTTGTTCTGAAGTCATCAGGCACAAGTTAACAAACAGTGATACAGTCAAGAATGTAACTCCCGTGTGTGTGACAAGATGTGAGTTGTCCGCAATGGTATTCGTGAAATTTCCACATCTGTAATTATAAGCGGTTAGGCCTGATCAGTAGTTTCTAAGACCTTTTTCAATCACAATTGTTTAGTCCTAAAATACATCATATACCATTAAACGTCGTAAAGTTTTCTTAAAAATAGCTTTTACTGCGTTAGCTTTGCTATTTTACATTACAAAACAACAACACTGTTTCAGAGAAGAATTTAACTACAAAAACATTTCTTCAGTAGCTAATTAGACGAAAGCATATAGTTTTTGCTTAGAAAAATAGATATACAGTAAAAAAAATTAAAACCCTGGGATATTGTTTGGCTATATATGATCTATGGTGTAGGTTAAAATAGTTATTATTGAGGAAGTAGTAGGTATAAGTAATAACTTTATTCAAGATATACGGATATTTCTTGTGTAGATGGTGCCTGCCACGGAGATGATGCCCTCCTGTATTTTAACCCAACGGTTATAACACTTGCAGTGACTAACCATTGGCAGTGGCAAGCAACTCGTATCCTATAAATCACAGTTTCAGTATCATTGTTGCAACTACCAATAATATGTGTTACTGTTCGAACTGTACAGTCCTATATTGTTTACATCACATTTGCCACCCTGTTCACCCGACACCATCAATTTCGTTGTTGCTGAAGTATGAACAGGACATTTTCTAGCGTAAGAAGAAAAGTTAGAAATTCAGACTGTTTTCTTGATTTTAGAATCAGAACAAATACATTATAACTATTCAAATTACCTTCGCGTGTTCTTAGCTTTTGGATGCAAATCACTCCATGAATTTTCCATCCAAATTTTTACAGTTGTTTTTGTTAGGAACATTCTCTTCCCTTCCCAGAGCAAAGCTTGACACACAACCTTTCATCTCTAAGTAAACATACGCAAAAATTTTACATAAAATTTGATACGATTGTCGCCCGAGTAAATAATAAAAACAGTTCAGGGTATTGGTGCATAGAAAACACAAAGAAAAACTGTTAAACTGTACATGATGCATTGTAGAGTACCAACTGTGGTCACCTAGTCGGAGTTGCGCATCCTGGCAACAAAGTTGGTAGTAACAACTGAACTTGTAAGACGTATGTGAAATTACTAATTATTGGTAAAATCTGGTACATAAGTACTGGCGGTTCGGGATAAAGTGAGCACTCAAATTAGACCTGCTGAATTTTTAATTTCAGCCAATCCGTGTCTTTTCGCGTGTAAGGACTAACGACGGGAAATTTCTAACCTCTATGGACACGTCACTTGATGTTTGTGTTTGTAAGATAAATCGAACAGTCGGTAGAAACTTGTATAGTTAGATTTAAAAAAGTTAATTAATTCTATGAAACCAAAGTATTCCGATTTCAAGTGATTATATTTCTGTATTATTATATTTAAATAGCAAAATATATAGAACTACACTCGACAATTCGCAGATAACCATACAATGAGTAAGGTAACTATTTAAGTCAGTAAGTAAAGCTGATACTTTCATTCTCTTCGTCGCTTATTATATTGCTTATCATATAAAACATGTTCACACACCTGTATTCTGTAAGAGTGTGTGAACATGTAAACTTCTCTCAAACTCCTCATAATTACAGTTGCAACTACATATGTTGATGTACGAAAATGTAACTTCATGCAGTTAACCACAGTGGTCACTCTAAAAGGCATCATATGTTGTTTACCATGCCCCGATGCCCATAAGGCCATGATCTTTCATTCAATTCAAACAATTGCAAGTAACTTGAATATGTTTAACCATGCTTCGAAAAAATTTGAGACTATGTACCAGAGACTATTTTAAAATAATGTACCGTTTGCTAGCAAAAAAAAAAATTATTTTGCTTCATTTTGGCTCATTTTGACAGCAAAATATATGAAATTTCATGTGCAAATATCTAAAAATCCTTTAAGTTTATTGCGACAGAATACATAAGATACAAACGATGAAATATGAGTTCTAAAACTGTAACAATGAATTTTTGATATATGTGTTAATTAGAGTTAATTTTTTTTAACCACTGCAAAACTTAAGAGCGAGGCCTTAAAGTGTTATGCAATTACAATGTTTATTAAACTATCGTAAAAACAAAAATGCCAAAGTGGCGTTAATACAGCTACTGATTTTTGGTGGATATAATTTTGCACCAACTAATTTCAGTGCCTAATGCGCGCATCAGCTTGGCTTCATAGTTATTGAAAGCTTGTCTTTGTGTAAAGGCGTCAGGTATCTGACTGTGCCAACCAGAGGAATATAACTGCGACACCACACGTCTGAGATTGGCGTGTAGAACACGAGCACGCAGAGAGTTACAATCATCCAGTCACTTTCCATGAGCAGAACTGCAGATGTGCTCGTAAGGCACCGACATTAAGTGGGGCAAAATTCTTTTCGCAATAAACAGGGCTCCCTGAGCATAAATCTTGCTGGATCCGAGGAATAGAATGGCCAAACGAAGCCTAGCAGCGTTACAATAGAGTCGCAGAACAGCTAAAAACAGCTAACAATACAGAAGAGAAACTACCGCCAGAGTTTCTTTCTGGAGCTGAACGAGTTAGCAATACCGTGGATAGTCACTCGCTGCTGACGAACTTGTCATAACGAGGTTCGGAAAATAGGTAATATTCCACGGTCTACAACATGTGGCAGTCAATGATACACAAGATTCGTGTCATAGTACTCGTGTGGCCAATAATAATCGTAATGCGCTTACATAGAACGAAACGTCTTGCCATCTAGCTTTCGTATACCAACGCATATTGTGATACGGCCGTATTTATAACAAAGTAGACGAAGATCTTGATTTTATATACAAAACTGTTGACCCGGGTAACGCTAATTATCTATAGCCAAGAATAAAAGTCTTTACATTGACAATTTGACGTGCCGCACACTTTCAAGTCTTAATACTACTTAATTAATTTATTAATTAGTTATTTAGTCATGTAGTGTTTGATGTGAAGCAGAGTTACAAAATATTTTGTACAATAATTATTAATAACTACTTCAGGTACGAGGCATTGTTGTGATACTATTACAGTTTTGCTAAGACTACAGGTATTTATATTTGAAAATGGGAGGCGGTTACACGTTTTCCTTAAATTTATATACAAGATAGTAGACACAGAACTCATAAAATAACATTCCAGTTTCTTAAAATTATGCCTTATAAAAAAGTTATTTCACATTAATAATATTAGGAAAACGAATGTGTGTTTTTCGGTAATGTCATACGTTGGTGAATATATAATACTGCAAGAGCAAATAACGTTTAAGTTTATTCATGAACACATCATATTTACATTTTCAGTAGTCCAGTAGAGTATTCAAATACCTGCACGATAGACAGTTGAATGATTTTCGGTAGTTGTACCCGTCAATATCGAGGGCATTTGTTAATTTGACTCGTGCCTAGTTTTGTATGTTGCATTGCTTCTTTATTTATGTTGTTGAATAGGTATGGCGGTGTATTATTTGTACCAGAATCTGTATTCTAACTTTGACTTCTAGAATAGTTTGAGCTGGTACTGCGTCTTAGATTCTGGTCATTCTAGAACACTTAATGTATTCTGGTGAAAATATTTTTAAGATGTATTTCTTTCACGTGAAATTTGTGTACTAAGATTGTGCATTTGTAGAAGAAGTGTCACAAACTGCAATCCCGAGTTTTTGTTTCGTCAGAGTTACCGGTATTATTGCGCGATTTACTGACATATCAGACATCTTACTGTTAACAAATACAAGATTGCTTCATAAACATGCACTGCATGGATATATTGTTCATTGTCCATTGTGTTCTAATGTTTGTTGAAGAAACACGCCTGCCAACAGTATTTTAAACAGTTTTATGCGGACCGAAGGCCATAATGTCATATCCCATTCATTGTTTCTTATTTTCAAAAAAATATTTGTACACTTAAAAGGGACTAATGTTTATACAAAGTACTGTACCAAGTTTCTTTGAAAAAAATTAATAAATATTTTATGATGGGTGGACACGTGGGACATGGTATCACATCCCGAACACTAGACTTACAATTAAGCGCCCGTAGACATTTGCTTGCTCTTGAGGTTGGCATTAAATGATACCCTACAATGGAGCAGCGCTGGAATGATGCGGCGGGAGGAATGGTAGATGCCCGAGAAAACCAGCGGCATCGTCCGGCATGATTCCTACGTGCGAGAATCCGGGAAACCCCCCCCCCCGCCCCGCCGGGAATCGAAACCGGATATAGTCTTGGTGGGAGGCCAGTGGTCTGACCACTGAAGCAAACACGCCTCATTTTGCAAAAACAGAACTAGGACTAAAACATGTGAAAATCCGCGATACCTTTGCAATTCGCACTAAATGTATTGTGTTTGTCTTCAATGTTCTTGAAGCGATAATACTCGATTTACAAAATATTGGGTTCTTAGTATAGCAGTTAATAAAATATTCAATAATACGAGGCCCGAGTGCTAATTAACGTTAGAGGCCAGAGGTCTACGTTACTGGTAAAGTTGGGGACCTGAATTCCAAAATATGCTAACTTCAAAATTGTATAAATAGTAATAAAAGGTAATATCTTCATCATGTGAATTTATACTTAAGTTATCTAAAACGTGTTACTAACCAAAATACAACAATTTTACTGTAGTTAGTAACATGTTTCAGATATAAATAAATGCACATGGTAGAGGATTAATCTTTTTTTTTTTTGCTAATTCTTAAATATTGGAGTTAGCATGATTTGGAATCCAAGTCCCCAATTATTTCGTGAAATTCACTGACAGCTAAAGAGATATATTATGTCATACTATTCTTTAGTTACATTACTTACACTGATATTTCTCGAAATAAAGTTTACTGTTCCCTTAAGCTTCGATGATGCAGTTGTTCATATCCACTTTTCTTCTACTGTAATTTGAGCCAATCAGAACTCTAACATGCTACTGTTTTATTGTTTATTATTCGTCTGTGAACACCTGAGTTAGTCTCTGACTTAAGAGTGGAACCCACTGAAGTGCTTTCGAAAATGTGTTTGCTATAAATATATGTGCTATTTGGTTGCAAGTTGCGTCGCCTGCATGGAAACTTGGAAGTGAAATAGCTATAAGAGTGACCTTGTTATTTTTAACGATTCTTACAATGGAGACAAGTCACAAACTAAAGAAGTATTTTACACATACGCCATTGCAGTAAATGACGTGTCACAGAAAACCAGAGAATACACGCAAACAAACAGACAAGTAAACAAACAAAAGTACTTTGTTTGTAAATGGCAAACAAAAGTAAAAATATACAATTCCACAAGGAATTTGAATTCAGTCAGTGATTTAAAAGAAAATAAAATAAACTAGCACCCAAGCACAAAAAAAAAAACAAGGAAAAAAATAAATAACTCAGATAATTCCACGAAAGGAATTCCATCAGCAAGTACGAAACAAAAGCCAAAAATAATAACAACAATAAAAAGACAAAACCAAACGAACGGCAAAAAAAACTTAATTTAAACGACACAGAAGAAACGCAGACATCTCGAGAAAGCGAACGAAAACAAATAACACAGTAAATGTGTACTGTATGACAATGAAAGAACAGATGAACAGAATGACACACGAAACGTCGTATTTTGTTTTGTCGCAAGGAGATTAATCTATTTTTCTGTTTTTTCATTGTCTTACTGTCCATAGTTACTATACTAATTGTTTTCGTTCGCTTTCTCAAGGCGTCTATGTTTCTGCTGTGTCGTCTACATCCAGTTTTTTGTCGTTCGTTTTGTTTTGTCTGTTTGTTGTAATTATTTTTGTCTGTTATTTCGTGCTTACTGAAGGCGGTCCTCTTGTGGAATAATCTGAGTTATTTATTAATTTTTCCTTTGTTAGTTTTTTGGTGCTTAGGTGCTCGTTCGTTTTATTTTCTTGTAAACTGACTGAACTCCTCGTGGAATTATGTATGTTTACCTATGTTTGCCAGATGCAAACCAAGTCCTTTTGTTTGTTTACTTGTTTGTTTGTGTGTATTCTCTGGTTTTCTGAGGCACACCATTTGCTGCAATGACGTATGTCCAAAATAATTCTTTAGTTTGTAAGAGAAACCCTGACGCACCTGCCACATGCCGCATCGGTTCTATTGTGAAAATTTTCCGCCGAATCGTTTTTATTACTAGACCTTAAAATATAAATATATAGCAATTCAGCTTATATCTAAGTTCAGCATACATCCGATTAGTCATATGTCCAAACTTCTGGAGGCGATTCCTAACTAGAAAGTATGTAGGCGGATAGTACGGTACACTTTTTGGCCAAATGAACATTAGTTAACGTATACGCTTTGAACAATTGAACTTCAAGAAAGAGTTTTGACGATGTAGAAATGTAAAGAAATCAACCATCAAACATTTCTCCTTCACGAAAATAGTACGAGTTCCCGCCCCACCATATTGCATCAAATTACTTTGCGTGCGTGTTTAGTGAACATTTCTTGCTGCCTGTTTGAGTAGTACACCGTAAAGAACAATGAAGGTAATCTTGTTGTAAGCGCCTAAAATGCACCGTTTACAAGAAAATGCACACAACTGATATTGTGTTATTGATACAATACCTGGTGTATAGGAAAAACGTGCTCCTTTCGCTAAAAAAATCGGTTTTATATACGCTGTGCTGTCAGGAAAATGCATCGTGTGATACAGTTGTTTGAAAGCTAGTCGTAAAATCCAGCTAAATAACCAACTTGGAAGAGACACGATGTATTTGGCAAAAAAAAAAAAATTGGCTTGGTTTCACGAAATTGTTTAAAAAAATTAGCGTTTTTAAGAGAAAAAATTATTTTTCTATAAACAACATCAGAATCGTCTTTTCATAACACGTCATTTCCGTCAATCAGCGAAAAAAAGAAAGTAAATCCAAAATTCAAAGTATTAATTTCATAATGTACTTAAGGGATGTTACGTTGTTAGGCAAATGCATTATTAATTGTTCTATTAAAAACATTAACTTTTGAAAAGAATTGTCCAAATTCAAACTTTTTGCCAAACATTACAAACCTCCTCTTAATTGCTTTAAGTTTTCTTGATTGTAATTTACGGAATGCTTTTAAACAACTGCGTCTTAGGATGCATTTTCCTGAGACCACGGCGCATGTAAAACCAATCATTGCGGAAGTAGCACGTTTGGCCAGTACACCGGTATTGTACTTACATTGACATAGAAACAGCTGCGTACTTCTTCCTTGTAAACGGTGCATTTTAGGCACTTGAAACAAAAGAATCTTCATTGTACCTAGCGATGTTACTGTTAAAATAGACAACATTAAATGTTCACATATCCCGACGGCAAAGTAATTGTAAGCAATAAGGAGGTGGGCACTTCTATTAGATTTGCGAAAGAGATAAAGTTGAAAGGGTGAGTTGTTAAATGTGAAAGTACTATATCTATAAGGCTTGTCATCGTCCATTGAGTAATCATTTATCTCCTGGTCACAGCCGTAGAAGAACAGCTCTAGACACTCGCCTGGAAACTAGACCCCCTTGTTGATTTGCTGCAGTTCACCAAGTTACCGAGAGTGTTGTGCGTCTTTGGCGCTGCAACCAGGGCGGTCGGGCTTAAACTCCGCCCACTTCCCTCCCACTTTTTTTCCAGTGTTTACATTATAAACATAAACAATTTATCAAAATGTATTTTTATCAATTTATGAAATACTTCCTTCGTACACAATCCTAAAGCATGGCTCTAGCAATCTTTATTTACTTTATAATATAAACACTGGAAAAAAGTGGGCGGAGTTTGATTGAGCCCGACCGCCCTGATCGCAGCACCAAAGACGCACAACACTCTCGGTAACTTGACGAACTACAGCCAAACAACAAGGGGGTCAAGCAAAATACATTGGTAGATAGGCGAGTGCCCAGACCTGTACTTCTACGACCGTGGTACTGGCCCGATAACCTTCCTTAATAACTCAAAGCTTAGAAACTGTTCCAAATAAGCCTACTAACTTTTGCTTGAGGAAACATCCCCTGAAGATTACTGTTCAGTCTCCTTTCAACCTGTATTTTCAAGTACAGAAGTTTAAATAGGCAGTTTATAATTGTGTTGCAGGGTTTTGAAACAGTGTGTTAATGATCGCGATACCTTAACAACATTCTAAACTAGACTAAAGAGAGTTTTTTTATATCAACACAATGGGTGCATGTGCTGGGGATAGTATCGTTAATAACGTATTTCCCAACACAATAAAATGCATTCAAAGAGCGTGTCCCATGGCTTTCTTAAGTGCTTTCAAGTTGTCAAAAACTGCTTTGATATAATTTCAGTATATTTTATATATTTTTGTGAAACTGTTCCATTATAAGAAAGTTGTAAAAAAACAGTAATTTTTTTTTAATTTTGGGTAATAACCAGAATTTGTAATTTATGTGTTTTGTAGTGCAAATTTTATAGTTTATATATTACCACGTCAATATTCTTTTAGAATGAATGCAAAAAACTCTCGAATATTCATTGCATTGTATGTAGTGTGCTATATTTTGAATTGAGTCATATAATGAAAATAAAAGCGAAAGTAGCTAAATACTAATATCTGATGAATGGCAATTGAATAGTCTGATTTCAAAGAGTTCCTTTGTGGTGTTACTATAATTTCAACAAATACTTGGACTTTTGTACAATGTTGTGACCAACTAATTTCTTGAAATTTGCGCAGAACAATATTTTATGGCGAAATGTTCATATTCACGTTTCATGTTTATGTTAAAAAATTGTTTTCAGCATTGTTTCGTGATTTTATCGTATTTCATTTGATGTGAAGTCACAAAACAATGAAAACCCCATAAAACTAAGAAAATAAATGTTCATACTTACCGCGCCCTTCAAATGCGTTGTAATGTTCAAGAAAATTGTTTTTAACAAAACTGTATCACACTTCAGAAAAGGACGGATTGTTGTTGTTAAGATACCATGCGCATTAAAAACAGTGTTTCTAAACTGTCTAACATAGCAGAAAAACCACCTTTATAGATTGCAGTACTACAGAAAGTAGCCTACTAACTACACGTAGATATAAACGTGAACTTAACTTCGCAACAGACTTCCTACTAATGTAATTACATCATCACCGCTTAAAGTCCGACAATGAAAATGGGTCGTCGGTAATCTAGCGTGATAATTAGAGGCACTGATTTTTGGTGAAAATAATTATGCAACATTTTGTTTCAATGCCTCACGTTCACATCTGCAGCTCTGGTACGTAGCTATTGGTAGATCGCATTCATGCAACCAAATAAATGACACAGTTTCTGACACGTAGTGGGACACTGGCTCGGTAATAAGAATCAAACAACCATCTCTCTCTATTTCTGCTTTTTTGCGAATGTTAAGTATAAAATGGGAAATGATGTCATAAAAGCTCTTTAAAATTGTTTTTAACGTGTGAGCTTATTATTTAATAGCAAAAATAGCAGAGCTATAACTTCAGAAATTTGTTGAAGTTCACTAAGTAGCAAAAAAGTAACATTTTTTTCTAGAAATATTTTTATTAGAACTGACTGGCGGTTTTTCATTTGCTCCCTTATAAGATAAAGACAATATCTCGCACATCAGATGCAGGAACAGGAGATCATAGCATAAATCTCCTGAATGACTTAACGAATATATTGTTTCGTATTTCATTTCTGGCAATTGAACTTACGGCCTCCGTCATTTTCTGACGTGTGGTGATTGTGTTGCAAGGTAAGTTTCATTTTCTCTCAACTGTACTTGTTGACTCCCTCCTGTACACGTAAGCCTCTTAAATCTAGATGAACAGCGGACGTCAAACCACGTGTATAACTGGTGCCTCGCAGCTGACTACTGGTTTCTGCTGCATGCGCTATTGTTGTACAGTACTGAGTAAACACCAGCTTACTTTGTAAATCCCAACCACATGCCACTGCCGTCATTAACCCTGCGGCTAAGCAGTGGTCGCCGTAATAGCGTGTCACAACTATATGACGATGAATCGAGGTGTAAAAGTGACACGGTAGGTCGCATCAAGTCCCACCTTAGAAGCCGAGCTATCACAAGTCCGGTGACAATAATTCTGCTCTAACATGTTTCAACATCTTACGTTCACAATTGTAGCTCTGCTTCCGTGGATATTGCCAGTATGGCATTAGCAGAGTGTCGCTTATTTCACTGCGCCAATCAGAATCCAGTTGCTGCGACAATACACGTCTGTGGTTGGCAGGTAGAAGACTTAAGACGCTGAGAATTGAATACATCCATTCAATTACCATGAATCAGAGCTGTAGGTGAACACGTGCGTCATTGAAACAAGATGATGCACAATTGTTTCGCAAAACAATTCGTAGCTGTAGAGATGAGTAAAGATATGAATTCTCAGACAAGTAGTCAAGGTGTGGAAGGTTCCGTATAGTTAGATAAATTAATGGCAATAACTGGGGTCATTGACATTTCGTGAAAAGAGTGTTGCCCCAGTTTGTTTCTGTGTCTAATGTGCACATCTACAATTCTGATTCATAGCCAGTGATTGTACGCTCAAACCCTCGCGTATCTTGGGCTTCTACCTGCTAATAACATAGGTGTGGTGTCGCACTGGGGCAAAATTGTTTTCGTGAAAAGTTCATGCCCCTAATAATAACTGTTGTCAAACAAGTAGAGACGTACGAATTTCTAGTAATTATATGACAACAAGCTAGCATTAATCCTCCTATACCCACCCGAACACACTCCGTGATGTTATTGCCTCTGGGCCTACGTACTTTGTCTGCTTGTATTACAGGATAGTGGGCATTTTATTTTACAGTTGGTCTTATATTATTGGCTTAGAAATAATTCCTTCAGGGACACCACACTAACAGCCAGCCAACAACATCAGTCAGATGAGCACACAGTATCTTGCAGTCCAGTCTGATGTCAGACAATAACTCGACATTTGTAGTTGTCTACGCACAAGTGCATTTAATGCTGTGTTACCTTTAGACACTTTCAGAGCTTGGTGACTGAACACAAATATCAATTTGCGTATACAGTTTAATCCATTGTTCATTGCATTAAAAAGTTAATTTCTAGTGTAAAACATAACATTTTATTAAATAGCAGAGTACCTGTGGTAGATTTATCTTTTTTATCAGCATAATAGCTTAACACAGAACAATAATAATGAGTTGTGTCGATGTTTAGTGTCTACGGACAGATGAGCTATGGCCGAACGTGTCTATCGCTCCGAAGTCTACTACGATACTAAACAGTGGGCTTGGTGGAGAAACTCACTAAGTCAGATTTTGCTACGTTTGGAAAAATAAGAACTTAATTATCTTTTACTTGCTATATTCGTGAAAAAAAAAAACGTTGACTGGCGTCAACACAAATCAATGATTTAGTAAGTTTTCCCTTTATAATTCGTATCTTTAACTTGACAGTAAAACAGTGAAGTCGACAGTGGTAGATAAATAAACGCTGAAAACATCAATTGATTTCCACGCTTCTTTCGAAGCCAATATGGATAAAAATCCTAGATAATGGTATTTCCCAACTTTATTAGTAAATATTTATCCAAAATTCTTAATTCGTTCCGCGTGATCTCTTACGTCGCAGTTAAATGCACGAGGTTCCGGCGTCAAAGATTGTGCCTCAGAAGTTCCTTAACACTGGAAACAGTTTTGTTTAAAACGTTGGCTAAAACTATTGTCTAGGATTGCTATTGTTTGATTTTCGCAAATTGGCTTCAAGAAATCTACAGTTTTAAGTTAATGTTTTTAGCGTTGAATTATGTACCACGCCCTCTTAAGTGTGTTTCTCCACCGAGTCCAGAATTAGGTCCTATACAGACAAAAGTAAAAATATACACTTATATTCATATATATTCATATACATTCATAGGGCATATATATATATATATATATATATATATATATATATATATATATATATATATATCCACTTCTACGAGTTTGAAACCTGTAAGTCAATGTGTTGACTTCTGTTTTTTGAAGCGGCATGTCTCAAACTGTAATGAGCCGGCCTCGGTAGCTACAGTCGATAAGCCGCCGCAACACGGTGCCGAGATGGGTTCGAGTCCCGGCTTGGGAATGGCTGTTGTGTTGTCCCTTCGCCTCACTTTCTACTCTCGTCGGCTATTGAAAACCTCGTTAAAGGGCCGTAAAACCCTCTCACCTCACCTCAAACGGAAAGGGAACTATTTCTTTTCAAATTAGAGGTTTCTTAATGTATAATTTTTTAAATCGGTATTCCTGCAGCTTGTTGAGTGTTTAGGTGCGTACGATATTAAACATATAGGAAAATATTTTCTTTTAGTAGTGTATAAATATTTACATAGTTGCTATATGTGTAAATATTATAAACAAGCATACAAATTTATTAAACGTTATTAATATGGCTACTTGGTTTTCGCGAATAGGGTTAATTTCACACTAAATTTCTATATAGTAAGATTAATCCTATCGATTTTTTTCAGTGATTGCATAGGTGTCTTCGGTAAAGAATATTTGTCTAATTGACTTGTTAAATTAAAATAATGTTGTTTCAGTATTGTAAAGTTGTAATTTGAAGATGACATCAAAACATTCACATATATAATTTACCTGAGCTACATTATTTTCAAATACGACTTGTGAAAGTTTCTTCGGGAAACATAAATACCTTTAATAATTTAACACTTTCTCTATATGCACGTACAAACGTACATAAAATATAACTTTCAATTAAAGGTGTTGTCTGTACAACGATGGTAAAACACGCTGCAATACCATCCACTGTAGACGTTACAGTGGAAAGAAACCTTCCCACTTATCACGTTAAATATGTGTCAGTGAATAGGCAGTAAAACTGTTGGATGTTGCACTTAACACTATTCGTGTCCAAAATGTATTTTGCCCTCACAAAACTCATCGTGCAGAGAAGCTGCTGGCTGAAACAGTTTTTCTCATTGATTGGGTCTCTGGTATGCTTCTTAGTTTGTGTTGGTAAGAACAGGGAAGGTTTTGAGAATTTGTATTAGGACAAATTAAACTTCAAGAACGTTAGCATCGCGAACATAGTCAAGGTCAGTTAGAAAGTAAGTATCGTATAAACTTCACTGTCACTTCCAGGATCAGACGGCTGTTTGGACACTCCTGTGAAGACTGCAAGCCAGTGGCAAATAAGGAAATAATGTGCAGTGTAGTAATGTGCTGTATATTTGTACGGTTATAAGCTCCTGGATAACCGATGGCGACCAGTGCGTGTATAGGACTGAGAAATCTACGCTGCTTCTAGATGAATCCGCGAAATTCACGCACCGCTATTCAACGTAACCGCACTTCATAAACCTGAGTAAATAACACGTTTGAAAATAAACAAGGACCGAACTCGTGGCCTCCTGGCAAGCGTGAAAGTTGGTGAACATGTAATGAACAAATTGGTAAGGCTGGAGCATTCATATAACTGTAGAGTCTAGTCTGCAGGTATTTGACCCAGCGAAGCAGATGTGTCGCAATGTACAGGTTGATAGGACTCCGCAGTGCCTTACGTGCACATCTGCAACTCAGACTCGTGGTCTATTATTGGATGTTAAATATCTCACCGCCATGGAGTTCCACCAGCAAATCACAGACGTGCTGTGTCGCAGTAACCTTGTTCTGGTTGGTGCGGTCAAATGAGGGACGCCTACACACATAGACACGTTGCCAACAACAACGAACCACAGCTGTAGACGTAAGGCATTGAAACAAAGTAACACGAAAATATTTCACGAAAATTGGGGTCGCTAAACATATGGTAATCTGCCTGGAGTGCAATCCTGAGGTCAGATAATAAGGGAAACATAAATGCAGCGTTGGGCCTAACGTGGTTCGTGAGGTGTTAGATTGCTTTGAACGTACCGCAACATGATATACACGGCAGTGTTTCAGGCAGCCTATCTCTCAGGCATTCATACATACATATCCAACTGAACGTTTGATTATAACTCGAAAGCTCGGGATTTGAACTACTCCCAAGGTGATACTTTTTATTCATTCCTGCGTGCTAATTTATTGCATGTTATGCCAAACAGCTATACTACATAGTCACAAAGTTCTAAGCAACAGAGTGTAACCTACCCCCTTTTAATGTAAAAAGGGTCTACATTCGGTATCATAATTTTCCTTGGTTACTTGTCTTCAAGTAATTTTTCTGTATACGAAATAACACCCTTTTATGACATTTTCTTGTCATTTAATTGTGCATTTTCACATTTCCAATTTCCACATTTCAGGTCATCTACCGCCCTAATGAATCACGTGGGTCCAACGTTGCATAAATATTTTCCTGGTTATTTATCTTCAAGTTCGTAGTCCCGCCTGGTTAGCATATATGAACAACTTATGCTATACATAGACAGCGACCCGGAAATTTGGAATGTTAAACAACCTGCCAGTTAGACCTCATACTCACGTATATAATCCGTCCTCAGCTACTTCATCACTCGCTGTCCCTCCAGTAAGTTACCAGTTGTAATTCTCACAATGTAGCGTGGCTGTCAGTCAGTGTTTATATGCTAGTTTGATATTAGTTCCGAACACTCAAGAACGAGTCTTATAAACTGCGAACCAAACACTCACGTGAACAGGTATTCCAAACCTAACTTTTGTTTTCAAACGAACACACGAAATTTCTAGGTATCTATACGCATAAGCTATATTTATTTATGCTTGGTTTCACTGATGTAATTTATTAACAAAGACAGCACATGTACGCTTAGATTAGGCATAAGTACTTTTGAAACTCTTCTTACACTTTAAATATATACGTTTATTTCATTAGCGAGTGTAACGCAGTCTTTCCCAACTTGCATGTTTAATGAATTAATCTTTGCTTAAAATGTAACGTTATATCCCTATACAGCAAAACTCAAGTATACACCAAAAATACGATAGGGAAAACTATAATACACCAAGCACATAACTTTTCTGCGTGCCGTACCTTATAAAGGAACTCAGTTCATAGTTTGACCTGCGTGTTAAAAATATTATTATTAGAAAAACGGTAAAGTGGTAAGCGTACTAATTAACTAACTCAAAGTGTGTACGTTCGATCACCGAAAATTATTCTACGTTGAATAAGGTTCTATGAAATATATAATTACGATAATCACAATATTCAGATATGATGGTATATCGCGAATATTTTTTGTTCCAGCATACCCTTGAAAACACTGCAGTTTCTTGCAAAATATAGGCGCTATTATTTGATGATGTACGCCTGACACAACATAGCTCTCTGCAGACCAGTAGCAGGTGTTACATATTTCAATAGTGGGATTATATAAGCTTAGTCAAATACGGTAACATCTTCACGTACAAGCGAAAATCAGTCATATATACACAAGCTTAACGTACGTTGAAACCCAGAAAAAGTCAAGTTTTCCCGCGATAAACAATCATCTCAACAATATATTTCTTTTAAATGAGTCTAATGTATTTTTTTTTTACTGACGAGAAGTTTTACAGAAATTTATCAGGTAATTTTCCACAGTTGTCTTTCGTTGACTGTGAAAATTTTCTATACACGCCTGTAGGAATTATAACCTTCGCTTGAGTGTAACTAGCTTCCCTTTATTGTTACGGAACTTTACCTGACAATAATTTTTGTGTATTTTTGTTTACTAGTTTGTATCACATATACTCTTGTGTGATGTGTCAACAGCATTATACTGTGAGATTATAGACATCTCTGTACAAACACACGCTGCCAATAACCATGAAGCACAGTTGCGGGTCAGTCTTGTGGCGTTGCTGTTGCAAGGTAAGTTGTACTTTGTGACATCTGTACAAATTCATGAGCTGACTGTCGGTAGTGGCGAGGCACGAGTGTAATGCCACTTATAATAGGCCTCTCTCGGGTTTGTACAGCCGTCGCGAAATACAGCTGACCTTGCAACACGACATAGCCGTCTTTAGTAGAAGGCCGCGGTCTAGATCTGACAAGCCTGCCAGGAAGGGTCATTTTAACACTTCTTTTGTCTCACCAACGGCTGTGGCTTCCCCTGATTCGCCGATATGTAGGGTACAATAACGCATCAGGCAAAGCCAATGCCTATGATAGCTAACAGAAGTGTTAAAATGACCCTTCCTGGCAGGGTTGCCAGATGTAAGGCCGCGGCCTTCTACTAAAGACGGCTATGAACACACCCACTCCACGCCACAGCTGCACATGTGTAATATTTATATACCTGAAAAATTCGCGTTTTAATTTATTGCAAAAGCTGTAATTCCAACAACTGTACGTTTGTATCACTTTCGCAATTGACCTTCGACATATTTGACAGCTCCTGGAAGTCTCTGGGTCAGTAATAAAGATGTAACGAACACAGACCTATACCACTTTAACACCAACAAGCAGCTAATGACCATCCGCTGTCTGCTTCAGTTCACCAATTTTCTTGCAGACTAGCTTACAGGTCAGTGAATCCGCGAACTTTTTCCATCTCTAGTAACATGTCACTGAAACAATCTTGTGCAAATATATTTTCGCGAAAATAATGTGATCCTGGTTGATATTATTATTATTATTGACGAGAAGCTTTTCGCCGCTCTCACTCTACTGAGAACAGCATACACAGTAAAATCATTAAATTTTTCGAAAAAGAAAGATATTTCTTTCTCTAAGTATGTGCAGTGGTGGCTCGTGGGTTGTTGCCAGACAGGGCACAGTTGCAGAGAACTGTACAGGGTTGTGCGCTAGTTGATGCTACAACTAAATAGAATATAAACCAATACTGGACACCTTGAGCACTATGGCGATATTTCTGATTGTGTCATCACGTCATACGACCAGAGAACAGTACCCTACATTTGATTAATTTCTGATGTATGCAGCCAACATAAAAATTCTGGGATAAATGTCTCTATGGAGAAAATAAAAAAGAGCAGTACGATAAATATTTAAAAATTTAATAAACCCTGTTAAAATAATAAAATACAAACATTATATTAAATATGTGTTAGTTTCACCTCATACTGCTCGGTAATTTTTCACAAGCTTACTCTTAGTATTTGTATAGATATTAGTATCTAGGGTATTTGCTACAACCACTGACACGCTTGTATGTAGGTGCCGCTTATTAGGCCTACTGACTAGTCACAACACAAACAAAGTAGCTAGTAGATACTTCATGGTTATTGGTATACGGTGGAGCGTTCACAGAAGTGTACAGTTCTCGGTAACGTGTGCCCTCCCTGGCAACAACCTACGAGCCGCCACTGAGTATGTAGCTAGCGGAAAAGAAATTTCGCCTTATAGGAACGAAAAATCTGAATCTTTTTAATGTTTTCTGTTTTCATATATTTTCTTTACATATGTTTCTTTTAAAATAATGGCAGTTCCGTAGTTACCAAGATAATACTTTCTCAACATGAAGCTTGTGTAAAAAATACAACTAACTTCACCATAAATATATATGTTAAATTGTCATAATAGTAACACAATTATTGTTCACATTACTGTAACCTTTAAAGAAACACCTTCTTTACAGCAACACACATTTAGTTGTGTCTAAGAAAGTGTGTTTAGAGTGAAGCCGGAGCAGTAAGAAGTAACTGACAGAATATTTACTATGTTTGTTACAGGAGGTAGTGCTGGTCACGTGGCTAGCGGTGAGCGCCTCAGCCTTGTCGTGTGGCTGCCCGCCGCCTCCCGCCGCCCCCTGTGTCGTCGTGCCGTCCCCACAGCAGTCGCCGCCTCCACTCGTCGTTCTGCCGCCTCCCAGCCGCTCCCCGCCGCCTCTCGTACTCACCGGGCCGCCGCC